>JAAVTG010001048.1:0-34408 GCA_011947345.1 Phytophthora quininea
GGGCCAAAACGTGTGGAAAAGGTTGAATAGCAAGCCTTTGATGTGCGAGCCGTCGTGATCCTGGTCCGTCATAACCACCACGCGGGCATAGCGCAGCTTTTCACGAGCTTCTTCCGAATCGTAGTGCTCATCCATTCGGAGACCAAGAATCGTGCACAGGTGCGCAAACTCGGCGTTCTTCGCTAGCTGGGCAACACTCGCGTCACGTACATTTAACAGCTTTCCACGCAGGGGGAAAACACCGTATTGATCACGGCCAACGACTGCCAAACCTGCAACTGCCAGCGCCTTGGCAGAGTCACCTTCAGTTAGGATCAGCGAGCACTCTTTAGAACGAGGGCCGCCAGCAAGGTTGGCATCTTCCAGTTTCGGCACGTTCGACGACTTTTCGAGCGGGTAGACGACTTTTCTTTAGCAGCGCCGCACGTTGTCTTGCGCGAGCATTTTGCACGACGCGCTCTACAATACCAGAGTCCGCGATCACTTGCTTCAACAATCTATCAGAGAGCGCACAGGTCGAGCCATACGTCGGCGGTCTCGACGACATGTACTCCTTCATTTGGGAGTCGAACGTGGGGTTCTCGATCTGGCAGTTAATGAAAAGTGCCATGTGTGGCTTCACCTGTGCAGTACTGACCGAAAGCTCCGGGTACTTTCGGTTCACAAACTCCGCAATACGTCGGCAAATTTGATCGCCCACGTAGCCAACGTGGCTACCACCGCGGAGTGCCGACATGCCATTCACGAAGCTGACCTGCACAAAGCCCACATCGGATGGAAGCACACCGATCTCCCATCGTTTGTTCACACGCGAATAAATGTAATCCAGACCCGCTGAAATCTCGTCTTCGCCATCCTTCGCTGCTTTTGACGTCTTTGCTGGTGCTGGGGTCGAAGTCGAATGACGGAACGCCTCGATATACGACTCGAAGCCAGAAATGGGCACTTTTTTGCCGTTTAGCGTGACCTGCACGTCCGAAAGGCACCCAGCCACATCAAACACCCGTTTCTTCAAGACCCGCGCCATACTGGTCGTGAGTTTCTCCATCTCGAACTTTTCCAAATCCGGAGAGAATGAAACCTTGGTGAAATCCTTGCCTTTGTACTCTGTAATCTCCGGTTCTCCGCGCTCTTGCATGTTGTTCCGCCACACCTGTTTGTACCTTTTTCTACCGACGAATCTCCTGTTTCCACCACAAATTCCTTGCTAAAGATGTTGGTCAGCTTGGCTCCATATCCGTGTCTCCCGCCAGTCAATCGCGCGTTCGAGTCGTCAAAATTCGATCCGGTAAGCAGGTGGCCCAGCACCAACTCGGGCACGTAGACCTTCTCCGTTTTGTGGAATTTGACAGGGATGCCTTTGCCGTCGTTGTAGACCGAGATCCACGGTCTGTGTTCATTGCTCTTATCCCCTGACTCGATGACCACATCTAACCGCCGCATGCTCGGGTCCCGGACCTTGTTGTCCACTGCGTTGACGATAATCTCGTCAAAGATCTTGTACAGCGCTGGGACATACTCGACTGCCTGCTGCTTCATGCGCAGCACGTCGTCCTTGGAGCTGTCGCTGGGCACCATCCACATGGTGTCCTTGGTGGCCTCCACCGAGCCAATGTACATACCTGGACGCAACAAAACATGCTCCAGCGGAGTCTTTTCTGGTAGATGCTCTCCACGCTCTTGTTCAGAGTGGCAGCACTGAAATGTCGACCATGACAAAACAGGAGTCCGTTGTGGCGTCTAATAGGCGGCGATTTGGGGCTGATATCCGCAGAGTTGAGCAGCGGCATTGCATCAGTAGACCGAGGAGCCGCTTGCAATTGTGCTGCTGCCGTGGTTGTCGGCCCACGCGCAGTATTGACGCCGCGCACGAGCCGCCAGCGAGCAGCTCCGCGCCACATGATCAGTACCCGTTCTTATAGTGACTTTGAATTGTTCTTGTAACGAGATGTCACTCTTCCTTTCATCCTCCGGCCACTGGTGTCAGTGACATCTCGTTACAAGAACACTAATGGACGTCAAGCGCAAGCCCGTGTCGGACGCTCCGGCGCTCGGCAAGCGCGCCGCAGAGGACGCCACTGCGCTCTCCGACGCCTCCAAGAAGCGCGGACGCAAGATCAAGCTCAGCAGCCAGACCATCGACGCAGAAAACCCATCAAGCTCCAACAAGACGGCGTCGAGGCCTTTGCGGCTCCACAGCAGCCTCTATGGACGCCTCTCTGGCGGAGACTGTGCCGCAGGAGATGGTGCTGACCGCAGAGAGCTCTGTCCCAGTAGAAGCGCACATGATAGTGGAAGGAATGCCGCCTCCGCCCCCACCAGCAAAGCCTCGCAAAGGACGGCGAGTGCGGAAGACCAACCTGGAGAAGATGGAGATCTTGCACTTTGTGGACCAAGGAGGCTCCCAGGGAGCTGCTGCAGAGAAGTTTGGCGTCTCGAGAACGGCTGTGACAAAAATGGTCAAGGAGCGAGCTGCCATTGCGTCGCAGGCGTTGGTGGAGAGCTCCACTAGCAGCAGGAAAGTGCTGCAGTATCAGCACAAACTGAGTGTCATTGAAGACATGCTGTACAAGTGGCAGATGCAGGTGGAGCTGGACACGCCGACGCTCAAAATCACGGGAGACCTGCTGCAGTCCAAAGCAATGGAGTTCCGCAATAAAATCCTGGCGGATTACAGCAGCGAGCTGCCGGAGGAGATCGTGCTGTCGCTCACAGACTTCAAGGCGTCCAATGGATGGCTGCATCGGTATATGCAGCGACGCAGTATTCGCTCCTTCCCAAGCAGCACGAGGCCGCAGCGATGGCGGAAGCTGGAGAGGCATTGGATAGAGCAAGCAGCGAGGAGAGGGTCAAGCGGATACGCGACTTGCTGATGGCTGTGCCGCTCGCCTGCGTTTGGAACTTGGACCAGCTTACTCTCCGTTACCGCACGACGTCAGCACGGCTAGACCTGACGGTCAATTTGGATGCACGCAGTCACGACCGCATTTCGGTTGCTACGGCGGTGAGCGGGACAGGAGAGAAGTTGCGGCTGCAGGTGGTTGGGAAAGACCCGAACCCAGCGTCATTGAAGGACGTGGACACGCTAGCAACGTTTGGAATTCAGTATCGAGATCACTGTCGCGCAACGCACGACTCGCACGCGATTATAGACCTCATCCAGGCGATGAATCTGGAGGCCAAGGCCAGGAAAGAAGTCTGGTATTTAATTCTGGACAGCTCCACAGCCCACGTAGCTGCTGCGCACGCGCTGAATCCGTCTGGCTCACATCAGAATGGCTTCCGGTTTGAAGATATGGTATTATTTTTCTTGCCGCCCGGTTCTGCAAGCAACGCCCAGCCGCTCCACCACGACATCTTTCGGTCGTTCAGGCTGCGCTTTCGCCACGAGATGCTGCAGACATTAGTTTACGAGTACGAGCAATCGACGAAGAGTTCATTGCTGAACGGGGACCTACGTCCAACGATGCGACTGTATTTGACGTCCACGCGCACACACCTCCGAAACACGCTGAGCTGGCTTCAGAAGGCATGGGAAACGATCCCCACAGCAGTCATCCTCCAGGCATGGTCAAGTTGCTTGAATGCGCCGGTGAGCGTTATCCCCGATGACGAGGAAACAGCAACAGCTCTTATCAGAGAAAGCGACAATGAGCTGGAGATGTATACTGCACTTCTTTCGGCGCTAACGAAAGCGTCAGCCCTGCAGAAGGCGATGGGGCTAGATGCGATTAACGAGCCTGAGCAGCTCATGGTACAGCTACTAGAGTTTGACAAGTCCGAAGCCAATGGCTCAGACGAGTTCGCCAAGGACGACGAGATCGTCGTTGAGAGCTTGTCAGCGCAGGGGCTGCTCCGTGACGGCCAGCGAGTGCTAGAAAGCGTTGCCAAGGTCGAGGTTCCTCCGATTCCCTCAGTGGCCGATGCCAGTTCCGAAGTGGCCCGACTGCTTCACTTTGTGGCACAGAACAACGACACAATTCTGACGTTAGCGGAGCGACGAACGGGGCGTGCAAACTTGCTCATCTTGCAGCGTCTGCTTCTGAAAGCTCGCGAGAGGGAACGTGAACGTGATCAGAGCGCAACAGACTTCACCGTATAGAGACACAGCTCCTGAAAAATAAATACGGGCTTCCTGTTAGTGAACAACTACTGCACTACTGCTGTCCCTCTCAGCTCTCGGCGGGATCGCTCGTGTCGTTGCTGCCAGCCGTACTCTTATGGAGGACTGGGGCCGAGCTAATCCTCGTCACACCCTTCGCGGTGCCACCGTTTGTGATCGGCGGCAACTTTTTGCTGTTGGAAGCGCGCGATGGACTCGATTCCATGCCTCCTGAGCGACCAGCCCACTCGGCCTCTTTGCGCGCCTGCCGTTTAGCTTCCTCCTGTCGCTTTTTGCGCTCGAGGGCGAGCCGTTCGCGTTGGCGCTTCAATGCTGTGGCAGACAGAGGGCGGCGCGAAAACAAGCGGTTGCTGCTGTCTCGATCTGCAGATGCCTTGCCAGGCCCACCCTCGCTAGTGATCCCATTTAGCTTCAACTTCAGGGAACTGGTTGGTCCCGCTGCTGCTGTCGAGCCCTGCATGCTACCAACTGTAACGCGAGGATCGTCAGCAAAATCAATGAGGAGACTTGTGCTGGCACTGCCAGTGTCTGTCTCACTTGCTCACGGACATCAACAACGCACACAGTTTCGACGCCGATAAGAGACGCATGGCCAGCGCCTGAGCTCCCGAGCGTTGCGGTGCTCGATATCTGAGCATTCACCATAGCCGCTTGGGTCGCTGGCGACGTTGTACCAAGCGCCTCGATTTTGCCGCCAGCGTGAACGTACACGTGTTTGATCCGCTCGTTGCGCTCGAGTGCTTCTGCCAAGACCTTGATGCCGTCTTTCCCGATGTGGTTGTTTCGCAAGTCAACTTGTCGGAGTCGGCACGTCGAGATGCAGAGCACAGCAGCAATTGCACGAGCTCCTTCGTTCGAAATCGAGTTGCCACGTAGTTGCAGTTCGCGCACATTTGTCGCGTTGCGGAGGAGAGCTGCGACAGCGTGGACTTCTTCGTCGCCAACGCCGCTTTCGGGGAGTTTGAGGATCCCGGCGGACAAGCTGCGGTCGTCAACAGCATCAGTCGGCACTACCAACGCCCGAGATTTGACCTCGTGCACGTAACGCAGCAGCGTCTTGCGCTTTGCGTCCTCCTCGATCGTCAGTCGCTCCTGCATCCAGCGAGTCTTGCGGGTCAGGTGTGTAATCTGATCTTCCTTCGCCACGAGCTGCTCGTTGGCATTTGCCACCGTGTCTTCGCTAGCTAAGATGGTGGTGAGCAGGGCGGAAATGCGTTCCACAAGCAGCTGCTTGGTGTTTAAACTCTTCTGAGCGCGTTTGAGGATGGCGTTGATGCCGAGCCGCTCGAGAAAGTCGACAGCTTGCTGTTGAGCCTTCGGCGAGAAGTTGGTTCGCTTCGCTTTGATGAGCAGCAGACCGCCTTGAGAGGAGCGGCATTCAACGAAGAAGCGTCCGTTTGCTGCCACCGCTGCGTCATCCGGGTGGGTAGGCTCCTGGTTCCCGCGATGGTGGCCTTCGTGCTGGTTGTCGACGTCTCCTGTGGTCATGGGAATGCCCGACTGCTCCATTGCCAGCGATATCTCGGCCATTTTCTTTTGTGTGGCCTCAAACTTGATGCCTTGAGCGTCCAACTCATCCTGTTTGCAGCGTAATGCCTCGGTTACTACGCGGTTGCTTTCTGCAGTTGCATGTAGCTTCTGCGCGAGCTCGGCGCTTTTTCCTGCAAGGTGGTGAGCTGAGCTTGCAGCTTCTTCATCTCCTCTTTGCTCACGATTTTGGCCTCCTCGTCCGCCTGCATCTTGTTGAGTAAGAAGGCCACACGTGAACTCATGGTCTTGACTTTCTCCTCGAGTTGTTTGCGTTCGTCGGCCTCCTTCAGCTTGGCCTTCACCTCGTCACTGCAGCGCAAGGATAGCTGCGCATTGTGCTTCTTGAGCGCTTGGAGCTGTTCGAGCAGCACTTTCTTGTCCAGTTCCGACTTGACGCGAGCTTTGCCTTCCTGCGTCCCTTCCTTCAGCAGTCGAGCGTTCTTCTTCTTGAGAGCGAGCAGCTCCACCTCCTTCTGTTTGAGGCCGTCAATGGCTTTGGTTTTGCCCAGCTCGGCCAACTTGAGTCGCTCCAGCAGTTGGAAGACCTTTTCCGCCATCTCTCGCAGTTGATCGGCTGAGTCGCGGTTTTCAGCCTCCATCCTCGAGCGTTCCTGCTCGGCCTTATCGAATCGCGTCTGCAGCTCCTGCTTGTCGCGTTGGAGGTTCCCATTCTCGATGAAGAAGTTTTTGTTGGCGTCAATCTGCGCTCGTTTGGCCTTAGCTTCCAGCTGCACCTGCGTTTCCAGCTCTTGGTTTCGAGCATGCAGCTTCCGTGCCTTCTCCTCAGCTGAAGCGAGCTGGTCGTCGCTTTGCCGCTTGGCTTCTTCAAGCTGCTGAAGCTTTTCAAGAAGCTGGTACTGCTTCTCCTTGCGAACACGAAGCTGCTCCTGTAGCGCTTCCAACTCCACCTGCGTTTTCATCTTCATCTCGACGTTGCACGCTCGTAGTTGGTCGCTCTCGTTTCGCAGCAAACGAACTTCCTCCGCTCGCATTTGGCCCTCTCGGGTGGCTCGTGTAGCGATCTCCTCGTGGGTTTTGGCGGACGCAAGCAGAGAAGCGTAGCGCGTCTCCAGTGCTTCCAGATCACTTTTCAATTGCGTCGTTCTCGTCGCCAACGACGAACTCTGAGCTTCCTCATGTTCCAGCAGACGGAGAAGCTCCGTATTATGGTCCGTTAACACCCGCACTTGAGTCTCTCGCTCTTCGATGCCAGTCTGCAATGAAACTCGTCAGCTTCCAGCCTCTGTGATCGATCGTTTTGTGCCCTACCTGCGCCTTCATGAGGGTCGTCTCGGCGGCGCGCGCTTTGCTCTGCAGCTCAAAGTTCTGGTCGCGCAGACTGCGGTTCTCCTCCTCGAGACGCAGCTTGAGCATCTTGAGCGACCCGATCTCGTCGTCCATGGCGTTGAGCGACGTCAGCAGCTGCGAGTTCTGGCTGCCCAGGATGCGCATCTGCTCGTCCTTCATGGCCAGCGCCTCGGCCGCCCGCGTCTCCTTGTTGCCCTTCTGCGCCATCGAGGACACCACGCTCGACGCATCCGTCCGTGGCGGGGACTGGCTCATTGTGTCGAGATGCCGTCAAGCAACAATGCCCCGCCCAGAGAGAGCGAGCTCTCCATGCTAATCTTAGCTGTGGCTAAACTTGTCCAAATTGCATTCGCACAGCAAAATCTTCTCCTCGATTTGCTGACTCGGCCGAGCAGCTTGCTGATCCCGGCTGGCGAGGTCACGTGACAGACAAGTTGAACCGAGCGAAATCGAGAAGAAGGGATGATGCTCCTGTGGACCTCCTGCTGTTCGTCGCAAGCGAGCAAGGCCGAGCCGTTCGTGTCGCGCTGATCGCTGGCATGTCTTACGGGAGCGCCTGCCTCATTTGCGCCGGGAAACCTGTTGCCGTGGAGTGGATTCGTGCGCGCGTGTGTGTGTGCAAGCGCTCGGGTTTTTCCGCTTGGTGGACATCTAAGACTTTCTTCACCCACGAACTGCAGGGCGATTGCAATGGCACATGACAATGACAGTGAAAGTATCCATTCGTCAATTTGCCAGCAATGAACGCAACGCCAGCAGTGTCACCGTCTAGCAGCGCTAGCAGTGGCGATGAGGAGCGTCGATTCTGCTGCCCCGACGAGCGCTGCGGGCGCCGATTCAACCGCAAGTACACGCTGAACGAGCACATGAAGACCCACACGGGCGCGAGACCGCACGTCTGCCGGGCACCAGCCTGCAGCAAACGGTTCGCCACCTCCAGCAACCTCTCGAGACATGCGTCTGCACGGTCCGCTGCCGCTCATCCGCTGCCCGCAGGCCGACTGCACTCGCACGTTCCTGAGCGACATCCAGCTGACCAAACACCTCAAGCAGCACGACCTACCACGGGAGCATCCCTGCAAGATCGCAGGCTGCACCAAGACGTTCAGCACTACGGGCAACCTCAACCGCCACATCAGGAACCACCACAAGGACTGGAAGCAGAGCAAATCGCGAGTCCCGAAAAGCCAAAGCTTTTCGCCAGTCTCGCTGCACAACAAAGTCGCCGCCGAGGCAGCCAGCAGCGCGTCAACTAAGGCCAGTCCGGCGAGTGTCGACCAGCGATATCGGGAAGAATCGAGCCCAGGAATCAGATTACCTAGCGAACCAGTCCCCGCTCCGTTGGAAACACCCAGCAGCGAGCCCTGGAGCACCGAAATGTTGGACATCTTGGGCCAGATCCTGCTCGAGTGATGTAACCACCGTGAAGTTGAGTATCGTATGTGCTTTGGCCGTCTCCAAACCAATTGTCTTTGGTATTCCGTCGACTACTTAGTGAAAAAGTAAAGAGTAGCTACCGGTGTCATCACATTGTTTTTGCTGTTCGAAAAAAGAGAGATGTTCCAGGCATGGTGTGCTGGATTTCCCTCTATTTCTCCATTCAAATTGCACTCACCATTGCAGCACTGACGCTGAAAAAGATGTATACAGGCAGTAGCCAGCCCGAAACGCGCGTTGGCGGCGGTGGCGGGGTGGATCTTTGACAAGTGCCTTTCAACATTTTCTGCATTACGCTAACAATTTTGCTGACATGAACACACGCGCAGGGAGCAAACGGCTCGATTTTCTGATTGTTTCCCTCCCCATCCGGTAAGCAGGTCGCGTACACGGCGCACAGCATCACATTACGCCCCCGCAAATTCTACCGGATTCAGTGTGCAGTCGGTTCACCCTCGAGGTGTCTCTGTCGACATGCTACAGCGCGCGATCTGCCCGTCTCGACATGAAAGTCGAGTGAGCGTGCTCCGGTGTTTGCACTGTCCAAGTTGGCGCCAGCTGGGAGCCCAACGGGAGGGGCGAATCGTCTTGCCCGGTTGTTTGTGGCCTTGATTTGATGAGCTGAGGTAGCTCGGCTAAGACATCGCGCACATAGCCCCCGCGAGCGGCATTTCCCACGGCATGACGAGCGCGCAAATCGGCGCCGCTACGCTCCGTATGACAGCCATCACGCTGCACTTGTCCAGCGCAAGCATCCGCCCACGGACATGGTCTCCGTTTACCAGCCGGGTGGGTACGGGCAGCACCACGACAGGAACACTCGGCTCATTCCCCAACTTGCCATCGTTCACACAGGTGAACAATAACAGCTACCAGCAATGCAATCGACCTTCGACGTTGATCAGATCGTGGCCCCGGTCACGAGCCCCAACTCAAAGCAGGACAGCGGCAGCAGAGCCTTCCAGTGCCCCGACGTGCGCTGCGGACGCCGCTTCAACCGCAAGTACACGCTCACAGAGCACATGAAGACCCACACGGGCGAGCGTCCGCACGTCTGCCGAGCACGCGGCTGCGGCAAGCGCTTCAGCACTTCAGGCAACTTGTCGCGCCACATGCGCCTCCACGGCGCCATCGAGCCCGTCCGGTGCCCCGTCGACGGCTGCTCGTGCGCCTTCATGAGCGACATCAAGCTGGCCAAGCACATGAAGACCCACAGCGCGCCGCGGACACACGTGCAAGGTGCCGTCGTGCGGCAAGTCGTTCAGCACTACCGGCAACCTCAACCGCCACCTCAAGAACCAGCACACGGAGCAGGAGCGCGAGAAGTTCACGGTCACGTCGCTGAGCTCGTTGTGCTTGACGCCGACCAGCCAAAAGTGTCTTTCGTCGTCACACGAGAGCCCCACGGGCATCGACCAGCAATGGGCCGGCAACGCATGGGAGCTGATCTCCACAGAGGAGGCCGAGCTGCCGTCGCCGTTCGAGACCGCATGCACAGACCCGTGGAGCCCCGAGATGCTCGACATTCTGTCCTGCATGCTGCTCGACTAGATTAGCTCGTCGTGTACAAACTGTAGCAACTAACTTAATGCGAATCGCAACAAACAAACAAAAAGCTTTCTCTACACACAACTTGGCAGTCCACAAAGCGCAGCAAGGATGCTAACGGAAGTGCTAGTGTTTGTCTCGACAATAAAGCTGCTGCTGATCCGGCAACGCTGTGGCCATCACAAGCGTTTAGTCACGTGGAGAAGACCCGAAGTAGCACGACCAACGATCTACGAGGGAACTATGCGAGCCAGGCTTCGTCTGCGTGGGAAAATTGGGGCCCGCAGTGGCGACCGAGAGGGCTCAAAGGCCAGGTTTTCCGCTTCGCGGCAGGAAGTTGATGCTGCAGGAAGTTGACGCGTCAACGCGTTTGATGTTCGCGCGCACAAAGCACAAAAGCACAACCGTACTTAATCGCGAAAAATAGGACAGAACCCACAAAACACACAATCTGTCGGGTATTCACACGAGAGCATCACTTATCTTGAAAATCGTAGGGGGGCGACATTCTACCTCTGTCAGGATTTGCATGAAAGTGACCAGCCGCGCTACGCATGGCTGGGCGGCCCTTCGGCTCCTCGTTGTACTCCGCAAAAGATAATATATACTGCCTTGTGTTCTGCCCTCACGCTTTCGGCTTTGGTGGGGGGCTGCCACGCCGTGACACTGCGGGAACGGGCGCGGTCAGGTTGGTCGTGTCTTGTCTATATTCGAAGATGTCGCCCAGCCCCGTGTGTTTCACAGACCTGGACGTGTACTCCTCCTGTTTTTGGTTGATCATGCCCACATTGCAGGCGATGGGCCACGCCACATAATTATGCAATCGTACTTGTTGTTGGTATGCAACGCAGCCGCGCGAAGGCATACTCGCTTCAAGATAACATGAGATATGGTACTAAAATCGTCGCGAAAACCAAGCTGAGGAAGCACGAGCTCTTCCGTTCGAGCTGCCTCAACGCCATGGACGCCCACCAAGTTCTTCTTCATGATACGAATGTATTTACTGCACAGCGACCTGTTACTTGGGGGCTCACTCACTCCTAACTCTTTCCTAAATACCTGTTGCCTCTCTCTCTCTCTCTCTCTTAGCAGCGCACGGTGGGGTCGTGCAGCACGGTTACGAGCGTGTCCAAGAGCTCGTTATTCCACACGTCCTCAAACAGCTCCGAGCACGACCGCGTGGGCGAGTAGAAGGTCTGGGGCATGGGCTGCTGTCCGTACGGCGGCAGCAAGAACTGTTGCTGCTGCTGCGCCGGTACCTGCTGACCAGGCCAGCACGAGATGCGGGGCTTGAAGGTCGGCACCCCGAGAGAACGGACCACTGCTCAGCGCTGGTGGGGCTGCGGTGGATGAACTGCGGCACCGGGGCCACCACCGACGTCGTCATGATCGGCTGCGGTACCTGCACCGGGTGCTGCGGACCCGTGGGCGGCAGGTCCGGGTGCTGGTGCTTGAGGTGGCGGTTCAGGTTGCCCGTCGTGCTAAAGGTCTTGCCGCAGCCTGGCACCACGCACACCTTGACGGCGCCGCCGTAGTGGAACTTCATATGCTTCTCCAGCTTGTTGTTGCTGGGAAACGTGCAGATGCAGCCGCTGACGGGGCTTGAGGGGCTCGATGTAGCCGTGCAGACGCTTGTGGCGTGACAAGTTGCCCGAGGTGCTGAAGCGCTTGCCACATGTGCGAACGGGACACACATGCGGGCGTTCGCCCGTGTGGGTCTTGATGTGCTCCGCCAGTGTGTATTTGCGGTTGAAGCGGCGCGTGCATCCTGGTTGCGGGCACGCGTGGATGGCCGGCGGCCGAGTGCCCAGCGGACGCTTCACGCCAGCCTTGTTCGAGTGCGTTTGAGTCTGCTTGTCGTCGATCTGCGCCACCATGGTTGTCTACTCTGTTCGACGCTGCCAATTCGCTAGTAGACGCTGTCTGTCGTCGCGCCAAAGCGATAATGAACGGTGGGATGACACGCTGTTGACCCGGCCGTTCTCACATCTTCATCACGCCAGCCGCTTGCCATCGTGTGACTCTGCACGGGCTGGTAGCCACACTCCCTGAGATCTCACGAGACGCCAGCTACGCCTACAGGGCCTGTAACAGGCGACAACTCGACGGGCTCGTCAAGACGTGGTCCCCCCACTTGGTGCAAGGCTGATGAAAGTGGCCGCGAAAAAGCGGTGAATCCCCGCCGTCGAGCACACACTTTTCACGACGCTGCACGGGGTTTCTTATCCGAGCTCTGATCGGTTCGGGAACGCTTGTGGTGGCTTCCGGACAGATAATTCACTCGCTCCGAGAGCAGACCGAGGCGTTAGTTACCCCAGGCAGTAATCCGATGGAATGGCGTTTTGCTCCCCGAAAGCTTTGACGAGGCCAGAACGCCGACCAGCCTCGGGCTGGCAGCCTGGCGGGTGAGGCTCGGATACACTACCCTCGCACATCTTTCACAACACTTGATCAGCGCGATAACACCCGTGACCAAGCCCCTACGTGGTCGCTCGTGTGCTCTTGCCGTTTGACATGGCCGCAGAGCCATCCGTGGCGAATGGCTCCGTCGCATTGGATCTGCTGCCATTTCTGGACAACGAGTGCTAGTGGAAGTTCGCGCAGGAAGATGGCGGCTGCGCTTTGGGCAATGCCAACTTTGCTGCACGACTGCCGATCTCAATCGTGGGCTAAACATTTTTTTCGGGCGCTGTCCACTGCCCAAGAAATTCATATTGAAGTCGACATCTAGTTGGATTTCATTTGCGTGGCCATTGATTTGCTTGTTATCCCTGAAGTGTTCTCTATCTATTTTATCAGCACGCTGCCTCAGCATCGATCGCGTCGTCCAGCATGACGCTCAACGCGTCCAACAAGTCGTCGTTCCACACGCAGTCAAACTTTGCGGCGCTGCTCCCTGGCTCCGACGGAGACGACCACCACGGCTCGATGCTGGCGTCGTTGTCGTTGTCGTTGTCGTCGTCGGATCCGGAATCGCTGGCGGTGGAGCACGGACTGGAGCACGGACTGGAGCAGACCGAGCTCTCCTCTTTGATGCCACCCTCGCACTTGGCCGCCGTCGTCGAGGGCGACCGCGCTGCTGCTGCGGGCGACGCCGGTGGGGACGCCACTCCACCGTGGTGCTTTTTCAGGTGGCGGTTCAAGTTGCCCGTGGTGCTGAACGTCCGGCCGCACGCCTCGACGTGGCAGACCTTGACGTCGCCGCCGTAGTGGAACGTGAGGTGCCGCTCCAGCTTGTTGGCGCTGGGGAACACGCAGATGCAGCCGCTGACGGGACACTTGAGCGGGTCGATTTTGCCGTGCATCCGTTTGTGTCGGGATAGGTTACCCGACGTCGTGAAGCGCTTGCCGCACGACGCCACGGGGCACACGTGCACCCGTTTGCGCGGACGCGGCGCAGTAGTGTCGGCTCGCCGTAGTGCGAACCCAAACTGCTGCTGGGCCACCGGCGTCGGCATGAAGCCCGTGAAGAGTATCGGCTGAACCGGGAGGCTGTAGAACGACTGCTGACTCACGCAGTTCGTGTTGCAGAAGGCCCGGGGGCGTTGACACTTGCCATCATGAGTATTCGCTGCGAGGGGAAAAGCGAGAATGGTCGATACTCGACGCATTTCAGCAGTTTTACAGCCTGCTGTCTCGACTCGCTGGATCTCGCCTTTCAGAGGACGGCGTCGGCTTCGTCGGCATGTGTTTCGGGTCGATAGGGAGAGGGCGGTCGCTGCAGCAGGATAGGGTCTATTTAAGACATTCAAGACGCAATGCATGCCGTACAAGTAAGCGATAACGCTGACGAATCGACCACCCGGTTGGACGGGCGAGAGTGGCGAAACGCTTTGAGCCCTGCAAGTGGGGGTGGAAGTCGCCTGCGTCGACCGGTGCGGGGCGGATTTTCCTCGGTAGCCGGTGTTGCGCACCTGACTCACCCGGGCCCTGTGGCACTTCGCTGGGGCCGAGACTCCATTTCCGCGTTGCTGCCTGCGAAAAATACCCCAGGCCTCCTCGGTGTCGATGAGTGGAGGGTAAGGGGGTCTCCGGTCTCTGATGTTGAGTGTTGGGGCAGCATCGGTTCCGTGGCACCACCGCTGTTTCACGAACTAATGGCCCGAGCCGGCTGGTCGCGTATTATTGCTGGCCGCTCCACCGCGTGTACTGGTGTTTATCAAACACGGTCGTTTGCAAAACGGGTCGGCAGCATGCAGACCGCGTTGCAGTCCGTGTTGGCTCAACCGACTCGAGCGCTCACCCACGCTAGGAACCACGCTTGCGAGACGCGTCGCTGCAGATGGTGGGAGGGGCGCAACACCGGCTACCGAGGAAAATCCGCCCCGCACCGGTCGACGCAGGCGACTTCCACCCCCACTTACAGGGCTCAAAGCGTTTCGCCACTCTCGCCCGTCCAACCGGGTGGTCGATTCGTCAGCGTTATCGCTTACTTGTACGGCATGCATTGCGTCTTGAATGTCTTAAATAGACCCTATCCTGCTGCAGCGACCGCCCTCTCCCTATCGACCCGAAACACATGCCGACGAAGCCGACGCCGTCCTCTGAAAGGCGAGATCCAGCGAGTCGAGACAGCAGGCTGTAAAACTGCTGAAATGCGTCGAGAGTATCGACCATTCTCGCTTTTCCCCTCGCAGCGAATACTCATGATGGCAAGTGTCAACGCCCCCGGGCCTTCTGCAACACGAACTGCGTGAGTCAGCAGTCGTTCTACAGCCTCCCGGTTCAGCCGATACTCTTCACGGGCTTCATGCCGACGCCGGTGGCCCAGCAGCAGTTTGGGTTCGCACTACGGCGAGCCGACACTACTGCGCCGCGTCCGCGCAAACGGGTGCACGTGTGCCCCGTGGCGTCGTGCGGCAAGCGCTTCACGACGTCGGGTAACCTGTCCCGACACAAACGGATGCACGGCAAAATCGACCCGCTCAAGTGTCCCGTCAGCGGCTGCATCTGCGTGTTCCCCAGCGCCAACAAGCTGGAGCGGCACCTCACGTTTCACTACGGCGGCGACGTCAAGGTCTGCCACGTCGAGGCGTGCGGCCGGACGTTCAGCACCACGGGCAACTTGAACCGCCACCTGAAAAAGCACCACGGTGGAGTGGCGTCCCCACCGGCGTCGCCCGCAGCAGCAGCGCGGTCGCCCTCGACGACGGCGGCCAAGTGCGAGGGTGGCATCAAAGAGGAGAGCTCGGTCTGCTCCAGTCCGTGCTCCAGTCCGTGCTCCACCGCCAGCGATTCCGGATCCGACGACGACAACGACAACGACAACGACGCCAGCATCGAGCCGTGGTGGTCGTCTCCGTCGGAGCCAGGGAGCAGCGCCGCAAAGTTTGACTGCGTGTGGAACGACGACTTGTTGGACGCGTTGAGCGTCATGCTGGACGACGCGATCGATGCTGAGGCCGCGCGCCAGTTAATTTGATTAGGACGATGTACAAAAGGAATAAAAGTACTTAGCACCTTTTGGCCATCATGTTCAACGTTCAGAATCGATGCCGAGTGCATGGGAATCGAGTCCAGGGTCTTGGAAGAGTAGTTCCCCTTCTACAAGACCCTGTTGCTTCTGTTGGGCGACGTAAAATATCAAAACAGTTGCAGATTGGTGTCAAACTTAACTTAGGCTCTACAGGCTATCACTACTCAAGATCTACTGTCATCCTAACACGAAAAGTTGCTTTGGTCGTCGAAGATGTTCACCAGCGTGTCGAGTAGCACGGGGTTCCACACGTCTTCAAACAGCCCCATGGTCGTCGAGGTTGCCATCGACGACATGTCTGGCCAGAGAGCATCGACAGGTGCAGTGGTCGGGAGAGGATACCATTGCTCAGCGCTCGTCGGACTGCTGGCGCCGTGCTTGGGCATCGGCGGTGTCGTGATGGTAGCGATCTCCTGCTGCCTCTGTCCGTGCTGATTCTTCAGATGGCGGTTGAGGTTGCCCGTCGTGCTAAAGGTCTTGCCGCAGCCTGGCACCACGCACACCTTGACGGCGCCGCCGTAGTGGAACTTCATATGCTTCTCCAGCTTGTTGTTGCTGGGAAACGTGCAGATGCAGCCGCTGACGGGCACTTGAGGGGCTCGATGTAGCCGTGCAGACGCTTGTGGCGTGACAAGTTGCCCGAGGTGCTGAAGCGCTTGCCACATGTGCGAACGGGACACACATGCGGGCGTTCGCCCGTGTGGGTCTTGATGTGCTCCGCCAGTGTGTATTTGCGGTTGAAGCGGCGCGTGCATCCTGGTTGCGGGCACGCGTGGATGGCCGGCGGCCGAGTGCCCAGCGGACGCTTCACGCCAGCCTTGTTCGAGTGCGTTTGAGTCTGCTTGTCGTCGATCTGCGCCACCATGGTTGTCTACTCTGTTCGACGCTGCCAATTCGCTAGTAGACGCTGTCTGTCGTCGCGCCAAAGCGATAATGAACGGTGGGATGACACGCTGTTGACCCGGCCGTTCTCACATCTTCATCACGCCAGCCGCTTGCCATCGTGTGACTCTGCACGGGCTGGTAGCCACACTCCCTGAGATCTCACGAGACGCCAGCTACGCCTACAGGGCCTGTAACAGGCGACAACTCGACGGGCTCGTCAAGACGTGGTCCCCCACTTGGTGCAAGGCTGATGAAAGTGGCCGCGAAAAAGCGGTGAATCCCCGCCGTCGAGCACACACTTTTCACGACGCTGCACGGGGTTTCTTATCCGAGCTCTGATCGGTTCGGGAACGCTTGTGGTGGCTTCCGGACAGATAATTCACTCGCTCGAGAGCAGACCGAGGCGTTAGTTACCCCAGGCAGTAATCCGATGGAATGGCGTTTTGCTCCCCGAAAGCTTTGACGAGGCCAGAACGCCGACCAGCCTCGGGCTGGCAGCCTGGCGGGTGAGGCTCGGATACACTACCCTCGCACATCTTTCACAACACTTGATCAGCGCGATAACACCCGTGACCAAGCCCCTACGTGGTCGCTCGTGTGCTCTTGCCGTTTGACATGGCCGCAGAGCCATCCGTGGCGAATGGCTCCGTCGCATTGGATCTGCTGCCATTTCTGGACAACGAGTGCTAGTGGAAGTTCGCGCAGGAAGATGGCGGCTGCGCTTTGGGCAATGCCAACTTTGCTGCACGACTGCCGATCTCAATCGTGGGCTAAACATTTTTTTCCGGCGCTGTCCACTGCCCAAGAAATTCATATTGAAGTCGACATCTAGTTGGATTTCATTTGCGTGGCCATTGATTTGCTTGTTATCCCTGAAGTGTTCTCTATCTATTTTATCAGCACGCTGCCTCAGCATCGATCGCGTCGTCCAGCATGACGCTCAACGCGTCCAACAAGTCGTCGTTCCACACGCAGTCAAACTTTGCGGCGCTGCTCCCTGGCTCCGACGGAGACGACCACCACGGCTCGATGCTGGCGTCGTTGTCGTTGTCGTTGTCGTCGTCGGATCCGGAATCGCTGGCGGTGGAGCACGGACTGGAGCACGGACTGGAGCAGACCGAGCTCTCCTCTTTGATGCCACCCTCGCACTTGGCCGCCGTCGTCGAGGGCGACCGCGCTGCTGCTGCGGGCGACGCCGGTGGGGACGCCACTCCACCGTGGTGCTTTTTCAGGTGGCGGTTCAAGTTGCCCGTGGTGCTGAACGTCCGGCCGCACGCCTCGACGTGGCAGACCTTGACGTCGCCGCCGTAGTGGAACGTGAGGTGCCGCTCCAGCTTGTTGGCGCTGGGAACACGCAGATGCAGCCGCTGACGGGACAGAGCGGGTCGATTTTGCCGTGCATCCGTTTGTGTCGGGATAGGTTACCCGACGTCGTGAAGCGCTTGCCGCACGACGCCACAGGGCACACGTGCACCCGTTTGCGC
Source organism: Phytophthora quininea (assembly GCA_011947345.1). Taxonomy (NCBI): domain Eukaryota; phylum Oomycota; class Peronosporomycetes; order Peronosporales; family Peronosporaceae; genus Phytophthora; species Phytophthora quininea. Next base: position 17,792 of record JAAVTG010001048.1, read on the forward strand.
GGACGCGGCGCAGTAGTGTCGGCTCGCCGTAGTGCGAACCCAAACTGCTGCTGGGCCACCGGCGTCGGCATGAAGCCCGTGAAGAGTATCGGCTGAACCGGGAGGCTGTAGAACGACTGCTGACTCACGCAGTTCGTGTTGCAGAAGGCCCGGGGGCGTTGACACTTGCCATCATGAGTATTCGCTGAGAGGGGAAAAGCGAGAATGGTCGATACTCTCGACGCATTTCAGCAGTTTTACAGCCTGCTGTCTCGACTCGCTGGATCTCGCCTTTCAGAGGACGGCGTCGGCTTCGTCGGCATGTGTTTCGGGTCGATAGGGAGAGGGCGGTCGCTGCAGCAGGATAGGGTCTATTTAAGACATTCAAGACGCAATGCATGCCGTACAAGTAAGCGATAACGCTGACGAATCGACCACCCGGTTGGACGGGCGAGAGTGGCGAAACGCTTTGAGCCCTGCAAGTGGGGGTGGAAGTCGCCTGCGTCGACCGGTGCGGGGCGGATTTTCCTCGGTAGCCGGTGTTGCGCACCTGACTCACCCGGGCCCTGTGGCACTTCGCTGGGGCCGAGACTCCATTTCCGCGTTGCTGCCTGCGAAAAATACCCCAGGCCTCCTCGGTGTCGATGAGTGGAGGGTAAGGGGTCTCCGGTCTCTGATGTTGAGTGTTGGGGCAGCATCGGTTCCGTGGCACCACCGCTGTTTCACGAACTAATGGCCCGAGCCGGCTGGTCGCGTATTATTGCTGGCCGCTCCACCGCGTGTACTGGTGTTTATCAAACACGGTCGTTTGCAAAACGGGTCGGCAGCATGCAGACCGCGTTGCAGTCCGTGTTGGCTCAACCGACTCGAGCGCTCACCCACGCTAGGAACCACGCTTGCGAGACGCGTCGCTGCAGATGGTGGGGAGGGGCGCAACACCGGCTACCGAGGAAAATCCGCCCCGCACCGGTCGACGCAGGCGACTTCCACCCCACTTACAGGGCTCAAAGCGTTTCGCCACTCTCGCCCGTCCAACCGGGTGGTCGATTCGTCAGCGTTATCGCTTACTTGTACGGCATGCATTGCGTCTTGAATGTCTTAAATAGACCCTATCCTGCTGCAGCGACCGCCCTCTCCCTATCGACCCGAAACACATGCCGACGAAGCCGACGCCGTCCTCTGAAAGGCGAGATCCAGCGAGTCGAGACAGCAGGCTGTAAAACTGCTGAAATGCGTCGAGTATCGACCATTCTCGCTTTTCCCCTCGCAGCGAATACTCATGATGGCAAGTGTCAACGCCCCCGGCCTTCTGCAACACGAACTGCGTGAGTCAGCAGTCGTTCTACAGCCTCCCGGTTCAGCCGATACTCTTCACGGGCTTCATGCCGACGCCGGTGGCCCAGCAGTTTGGGTTCGCACTACGGCGAGCCGACACTACTGCGCCGCGTCCGCGCAAACGGGTGCACGTGTGCCCGTGGCGTCGTGCGGCAAGCGCTTCACGACGTCGGGTAACCTGTCCCGACACAAACGGATGCACGGCAAAATCGACCCGCTCAAGTGTCCCGTCAGCGGCTGCATCTGCGTGTTCCCAGCGCCAACAAGCTGGAGCGGCACCTCACGTTTCACTACGGCGGCGACGTCAAGGTCTGCCACGTCGAGGCGTGCGGCCGGACGTTCAGCACCACGGGCAACTTGAACCGCCACCTGAAAAAGCACCACGGTGGAGTGGCGTCCCCACCGGCGTCGCCCGCAGCAGCCGCGGTCGCCCTCGACGACGGCGGCCAGTGGCATCAAAGAGGAGAGCTCGGTCTGCTCCAGTCCGTGCTCCAGTCCGTGCTCCACCGCCAGCGATTCCGGATCCGACGACGACAACGACAACGACAACGACGCCAGCATCGAGCCGTGGTGGTCGTCTCCGTCGGAGCCAGGAGCAGCGCCGCAAAGTTTGACTGCGTGTGGAACGACGACTTGTTGGACGCGTTGAGCGTCATGCTGGACGACGCGATCGATGCTGAGGCCGCGCGCCAGTTAATTTGATTAGGACGATGTACAAAAGGAATAAAAGTACTTAGCACCTTTTGGCCATCATGTTCAACGTTCAGAATCGATGCCGAGTGCATGGGAATCGAGTCCAGGGTCTTGGAAGAGTAGTTCCCTTCTACAAGACCCTGTTGCTTCTGTTGGGCGACGTAAAATATCAAAACAGTTGCAGATTGGTGTCAAACTTAACTTAGGCTCTACAGGCTATCACTACTCAAGATCTACTGTCATCCTAACACGAAAAGTTGCTTTGGTCGTCGAAGATGTTCACCAGCGTGTCGAGTAGCACGGGGTTCCACACGTCTTCAAACAGCCCCATGGTCGTCGAGGTTGCCATCGACGACATGTCTGGCCAGAGAGCATCGACAGGTGCAGTGGTCGGGAGAGGATACCATTGCTCAGCGCTCGTCGGACTGCTGGCGCCGTGCTTGGGCATCGGCGGTGTCGTGATGGTAGCGATCTCCTGCTGCCTCTGTCCGTGCTGATTCTTCAGATGGCGGTTGAGGTTGCCCGTCGTGCTAAAGGTCTTGCCGCAGCCTGGCACCACGCACACCTTGACGGCGCCGCCGTAGTGGAACTTCATATGCTTCTCCAGCTTGTTGTTGCTGGGAAACGTGCAGATGCAGCCGCTGACAGGGGCACTTGAGGGGCTCGATGTAGCCGTGCAGACGCTTGTGGCGTGACAAGTTGCCCGAGGTGCTGAAGCGCTTGCCACATGTGCGAACGGGACACACATGCGGGCGTTCGCCCGTGTGGGTCTTGATGTGCTCCGCCAGTGTGTATTTGCGGTTGAAGCGGCGCGTGCATCCTGGTTGCGGGCACGCGTGGATGGCCGGCGGCCGAGTGCCCAGCGGACGCTTCACGCCAGCCTTGTTCGAGTGCGTTTGAGTCTGCTTGTCGTCGATCTGCGCCACCATGGTTGTCTACTCTGTTCGACGCTGCCAATTCGCTAGTAGACGCTGTCTGTCGTCGCGCCAAAGCGATAATGAACGGTGGGATGACACGCTGTTGACCCGGCCGTTCTCACATCTTCATCACGCCAGCCGCTTGCCATCGTGTGACTCTGCACGGGCTGGTAGCCACACTCCCGAGATCTCACGAGACGCCAGCTACGCCTACAGGGCCTGTAACAGGCGACAACTCGACGGGCTCGTCAAGACGTGGTCCCCCCACTTGGTGCAAGGCTGATGAAAGTGGCCGCGAAAAAGCGGTGAATCCCCGCCGTCGAGCACACACTTTTCACGACGCTGCACGGGGTTTCTTATCCGAGCTCTGATCGGTTCGGGAACGCTTGTGGTGGCTTCCGGACAGATAATTCACTCGCTCCGAGAGCAGACCGAGGCGTTAGTTACCCCAGGCAGTAATCCGATGGAATGGCGTTTTGCTCCCGAAAGCTTTGACGAGGCCAGAACGCCGACCAGCCTCGGGCTGGCAGCCTGGCAGGTGAGGCTCGGATACACTACCCTCGCACATCTTTCACAACACTTGATCAGCGCGATAACACCCGTGACCAAGCCCCTACGTGGTCGCTCGTGTGCTCTTGCCGTTTGACATGGCCGCAGAGCCATCCGTGGCGAATGGCTCCGTCGCATTGGATCTGCTGCCATTTCTGGACAACGAGTGCTAGTGGAAGTTCGCGCAGGAAGATGGCGGCTGCGCTTTGGGCAATGCCAACTTTGCTGCACGACTGCCGATCTCAATCGTGGGCTAAACATTTTTTTCGGGCGCTGTCCACTGCCCAAGAAATTCATATTGAAGTCGACATCTAGTTGGATTTCATTTGCGTGGCCATTGATTTGCTTGTTATCCCTGAAGTGTTCTCTATCTATTTTATCAGCACGCTGCCTCAGCATCGATCGCGTCGTCCAGCATGACGCTCAACGCGTCCAACAAGTCGTCGTTCCACACGCAGTCAAACTTTGCGGCGCTGCTCCCTGGCTCCGACGGAGACGACCACCACGGCTCGATGCTGGCGTCGTTGTCGTTGTCGTTGTCGTCGTCGGATCCGGAATCGCTGGCGGTGGAGCACGGACTGGAGCACGGACTGGAGCAGACCGAGCTCTCCTCTTTGATGCCACCCTCGCACTTGGCCGCCGTCGTCGAGGGCGACCGCGCTGCTGCTGCGGGCGACGCCGGTGGGGACGCCACTCCACCGTGGTGCTTTTTCAGGTGGCGGTTCAAGTTGCCCGTGGTGCTGAACGTCCGGCCGCACGCCTCGACGTGGCAGACCTTGACGTCGCCGCCGTAGTGGAACGTGAGGTGCCGCTCCAGCTTGTTGGCGCTGGGGAACACGCAGATGCAGCCGCTGACGGGACACTTGAGCGGGTCGATTTTGCCGTGCATCCGTTTGTGTCGGGATAGGTTACCCGACGTCGTGAAGCGCTTGCCGCACGACGCCACGGGCACACGTGCACCCGTTTGCGCGGACGCGGCGCAGTAGTGTCGGCTCGCCGTAGTGCGAACCCAAACTGCTGCTGGGCCACCGGCGTCGGCATGAAGCCCGTGAAGAGTATCGGCTGAACCGGGAGGCTGTAGAACGACTGCTGACTCACGCAGTTCGTGTTGCAGAAGGCCCGGGGGCGTTGACACTTGCCATCATGAGTATTCGCTGCGAGGGGAAAAGCGAGAATGGTCGATACTCTCGACGCATTTCAGCAGTTTTACAGCCTGCTGTCTCGACTCGCTGGATCTCGCCTTTCAGAGGACGGCGTCGGCTTCGTCGGCATGTGTTTCGGGTCGATAGGGAGAGGGCGGTCGCTGCAGCAGGATAGGGTCTATTTAAGACATTCAAGACGCAATGCATGCCGTACAAGTAAGCGATAACGCTGACGAATCGACCACCCGGTTGGACGGGCGAGAGTGGCGAAACGCTTTGAGCCCTGCAAGTGGGGTGGAAGTCGCCTGCGTCGACCGGTGCGGGGCGGATTTTCCTCGGTAGCCGGTGTTGCGCACCTGACTCACCCGGGCCCTGTGGCACTTCGCTGGGGCCGAGACTCCATTTCCGCGTTGCTGCCTGCGAAAAATACCCCAGGCCTCCTCGGTGTCGATGAGTGGAGGGTAAGGGGTCTCCGGTCTCTGATGTTGAGTGTTGGGGCAGCATCGGTTCCGTGGCACCACCGCTGTTTCACGAACTAATGGCCCGAGCCGGCTGGTCGCGTATTATTGCTGGCCGCTCCACCGCGTGTACTGGTGTTTATCAAACACGGTCGTTTGCAAAACGGGTCGGCAGCATGCAGACCGCGTTGCAGTCCGTGTTGGCTCAACCGACTCGAGCGCTCACCCACGCTAGGAACCACGCTTGCGAGACGCGTCGCTGCAGATGGTGGGGAGGGCGCAACACCGGCTACCGAGGAAAATCCGCCCCGCACCGGTCGACGCAGGCGACTTCCACCCCACTTACAGGGCTCAAAGCGTTTCGCCACTCTCGCCCGTCCAACCGGGTGGTCGATTCGTCAGCGTTATCGCTTACTTGTACGGCATGCATTGCGTCTTGAATGTCTTAAATAGACCCTATCCTGCTGCAGCGACCGCCCTCTCCCTATCGACCCGAAACACATGCCGACGAAGCCGACGCCGTCCTCTGAAAGGCGAGATCCAGCGAGTCGAGACAGCAGGCTGTAAAACTGCTGAAATGCGTCGAGAGTATCGACCATTCTCGCTTTTCCCCTCGCAGCGAATACTCATGATGGCAAGTGTCAACGCCCCCGGGCCTTCTGCAACACGAACTGCGTGAGTCAGCAGTCGTTCTACAGCCTCCCGGTTCAGCCGATACTCTTCACGGGCTTCATGCCGACGCCGGTGGCCCAGCAGCAGTTTGGGTTCGCACTACGGCGAGCCGACACTACTGCGCCGCGTCCGCGCAAACGGGTGCACGTGTGCCCCGTGGCGTCGTGCGGCAAGCGCTTCACGACGTCGGGTAACCTGTCCCGACACAAACGGATGCACGGCAAAATCGACCCGCTCAAGTGTCCCGTCAGCGGCTGCATCTGCGTGTTCCCCAGCGCCAACAAGCTGGAGCGGCACCTCACGTTTCACTACGGCGGCGACGTCAAGGTCTGCCACGTCGAGGCGTGCGGCCGGACGTTCAGCACCACGGGCAACTTGAACCGCCACCTGAAAAAGCACCACGGTGGAGTGGCGTCCCCACCGGCGTCGCCCGCAGCAGCAGCGCGGTCGCCCTCGACGACGGCGGCCAAGTGCGAGGGTGGCATCAAAGAGGAGAGCTCGGTCTGCTCCAGTCCGTGCTCCAGTCCGTGCTCCACCGCCAGCGATTCCGGATCCGACGACGACAACGACAACGACAACGACGCCAGCATCGAGCCGTGGTGGTCGTCTCCGTCGGAGCCAGGGAGCAGCGCCGCAAAGTTTGACTGCGTGTGGAACGACGACTTGTTGGACGCGTTGAGCGTCATGCTGGACGACGCGATCGATGCTGAGGCCGCGCGCCAGTTAATTTGATTAGGACGATGTACAAAAGGAATAAAAGTACTTAGCACCTTTTGGCCATCATGTTCAACGTTCAGAATCGATGCCGAGTGCATGGGAATCGAGTCCAGGGTCTTGGAAGAGTAGTTCCCCTTCTACAAGACCCTGTTGCTTCTGTTGGGCGACGTAAAATATCAAAACAGTTGCAGATTGGTGTCAAACTTAACTTAGGCTCTACAGGCTATCACTACTCAAGATCTACTGTCATCCTAACACGAAAAGTTGCTTTGGTCGTCGAAGATGTTCACCAGCGTGTCGAGTAGCACGGGGTTCCACACGTCTTCAAACAGCCCCATGGTCGTCGAGGTTGCCATCGACGACATGTCTGGCCAGAGAGCATCGACAGGTGCAGTGGTCGGGAGAGGATACCATTGCTCAGCGCTCGTCGGACTGCTGGCGCCGTGCTTGGGCATCGGCGGTGTCGTGATGGTAGCGATCTCCTGCTGCCTCTGTCCGTGCTGATTCTTCAGATGGCGGTTGAGGTTGCCCGTCGTGCTGAAGGTCTTGCCGCAGCCTGGCACCACACAGATCTTGTGTGCAGTGCCGTAGTGGAACTTCATGTGCTTCTCGAGCTTGTTGTTGCTGGGAAAAGCGCAGATGCAACCTTGCACAGGGCAATTGAGGGGCTCGATGTAGCCGTGCAGACGCTTGTGACGGGACAAGTTGCCCGACGTCGTGAACCGCTTGCCGCACGTCCGCACGGGACACACGTGGGGCTTCTCCCCGTGTGGGTCTTGGCGTGCTCCACGAGCGTGTATTTGCGAGTGAACCGACGCTTGCAGCCTGGTTCGAGGCACATGTGCACCACCGTTGCCTCGGTCAGTTGGCGTTTCAAGCTGCAGCTCTTGGTGGTCGATTTAAGACTAGAAGACATCTGGGTGGTGAGGGGGGAGAGGTGTGTGACTAGTCGAGGACAATTGCTGAATGAGCAGCATCGGAGCCCGAGCTGCCCCCTGGCGTTGCCACCGCCGTGAGCGCAGACCTCGGCGGCGGTGCCTGCTGCGTGGAGATGTGTTCGCCGTGCGCGAGATACTCGCAGGGAAGTCGTGTGACACCAGTAAGGCCTGGCCCGGTGTTGCGAGACCCGCGTGCGTGGCGGCACAACTCGGCCGTCCTGCCACAAGCCGCTCGCACCAGCTGGACGCCCTTCATCGTCCGCCGTTGACGCGATTCCTGTCCACCGCGTGCACACTGTCGTCAGCCGTGGGGCATAATCTTGAAGCGTTGATGTCTGCTTGGTGTTGTCTTCCCGATCCAAGGCACCGGAGCTGGCTACATGTCCGCCGAAAAGTTTGGCTCAAAGCCCAAGGAAAAATACAGCAACTTGTTTGCCATCCGTGATGCTGAAAAGCGTCGCGGGAAGAGCATTTTTTCGGCGTCGTTGCAATAAGGAACGATTGGGAACGGAGGAGTGGCGCTTTACATTCGTGTTGAGCAATAAAATAAGTGGCGGCTATCAATCTACGTGGGTTAAAACCTCTCTAGAACTGGCATGGCTCGTCGTCGAGGAAGGACACGAGCACGTCCATGAGGTCCTCGTCGGAAGCCGTCTGGGAAAAGTCAAAGTCCGTGCTGAGTGCGTCGCCGAAGAGCGACAAGTCGTCGATGGGCGTGGTGGGGATCCACTGCTCGGCGGCGGTGGGGCTGCCACTGGGGACGACGACCTTGGACGCGATGGGGCTCGAGCAGGTCACGACGCCGCCGTGGTGGTTCTTGAGGTGGCGGTTCAGGTTCCCCGTCGTGCTAAAGGTCTTGCCACAGCCGGGCACGACACACGCCTTGACGTCGTCCCCGAAGTGGAACTTCATATGCTTCTCCAGCTTGATGTTGCTGGGAAACGTGCAGATGCAGCCGCTGACGGGGCACTTGAGCGGCTCGATGTAGCCGTGCAGACGCTTGTGGCGCGACAAGTTGCCAGAGGTGCTGAAGCGCTTGCCGCACGAGGGCACAGGGCACAGGTGCGGTCGCTCGCCCGTGTGGGTCTTGGCGTGCTCCGTCAGTGTGTACTTGCGGGTGAACTCGCGGTGGCAGCCCGACTGCGGGCAGCAGAAGGCGCCCGACTCGCTGAGTTGGCGCTTGAAGCCGCACAGCTTGTCCTGGGGCTCGACAGTCATCATGATTGGAAAGGGTTTCTGTTTTGGTGTGTGGGGAGAAGGTTGATTGGGAAGTGAGCAATATCTGCGCTGCAAAGCTGAAGCTCCCGATCCGGGGCGGACCGGAGACCGATCGCCGCACACAAGACAGTTGTCGAGCTGTCCATCGAACGGCCAATGAAGCCCTTTTGGTGCAGTCATACTTAAAACCAAGTGTAAACCGACTCCCTGGCCGTTACAGAATCGAGTCAGCCGGGTTTTGACGTCTGGCGATCAGCGAGCCGAGCGCCGTGTGACAGCGCTCTGCTGTTCGTAGAGGCAAAGCCGCAGCGTGTAGCCCGGCGCCTGAGATATGGGCGCCCTCGCCGCTGTCCACTTTCCACTGATGGCGAGTTGCTGTTGCTTCGCGTGGACTGTATCATCGTCGCACTTGCGCCAAGCGTAAAAGGCCGCTGGACAACGTGTTGGGGGAGCGAAATCAAAGCTCGTGATCCCTGCAAGGCTTATGACCCTCCCGCGGCTGGATCTTCGGCGCCGACGCGCAGCGAAAACGCCGCACCCCTGAGATCTCTGGGCGTCGCCAGCAGCCCGCAAGTGGTCAACCATCGCAGCAAAAGAGCTTTGCTCGACGATGCCAATGCAAGGGCTGACGATAAGCGCCGCGCACGCAAGTACAAAGTATAACGCTGTCGAAGTGGACACGGAGCTGCAAATCTAGTTGCTAGGCCTTCATGTTCATGCCATGACGCACAGCAGCAGTGCTAGAAGCTCACAAACACTGCAACGCAGGGTATTACGACCACAGTAAAAAAATAGAACCTCCAATTTATTTTTTAACGTAGGTGTCTGCAAAATTCGCGCAGGTTTGACGTATGTTTTTAATCTTACGAGTAGCCGAGATCCTGCACGTGGAAGCGGATCATGTCGTCCAGCAGATTGCTAGCGTTATTGTTGTCCACGCAGTCGAGTCCCGTCTCGACAAGAAGCGAGGTCAGAGTATCCATGGTGTCGTCAACGTCTTGGATCCGATTAAAAGTCGTCGACGACTCCGCAGGAAGTGGGTTCGTTCCGGTCGACCACGCTCGCTTGAGTCGCGATGGCGGGGGCCCGGTGCCAACGGAGGCTGCCACGCATCGGTCGTCGTCGGACTGGACCGGTTGGACCCTGACTCCTCTAGCATCGCAACCATGGGCTCGTCCTGGTGTTGGCTCTTGTGGTGGCGGTTGAGGTTCCCCGTGGTGGTGAAGGTCTTGCCGCACCCGGGCACGTCGCAAAAATGCACGGGTCCGCCGTAGTGGAACTTCATGTGCTTCTCGAGCTTGTTGTGGCTCGGGAACGTGCAGATGCAGCCGTCGACAGGGCACTTGAGCGGCTCAATGTATCCGTGGATGCGCTTATGTCGAGCGAGGTTGCCCGACGTTGTGAACCGCTTGGCGCAGGACTGCACGGGGCACATGTGGGGACGCTCGCCCGTGTGGCTCTTCATGTGCTCGCCGAGCGAGTACTTGCGGCTGAATTGGCGGTGGCATCCCGGTCGTGGACAGTGGTGGATTAGCGGCTCCTCCGGCTCGGCGGCTGCTGTTGCTGCCGCGGTGGTGGACAGAGACACAGAGCCCGACATCGTTGGCGCGTGGTAAGCTGCCTGCTGGTGCCCTCGGCCTGCTGGTGGAAGGCGCACGGCAACTGGTAAAGTGAAAGCATTGCTGCGTGTAAATAGCGTCTCCAGGAGGAGGCGCCTCAGTGATTATGTCGCGACCGACGACGACAGATGTGTCCGGTCAAGTCCACAGCGATCGCGCGTTGCAGTGACAGAGAGTAGTAACGAGACCAGGCGAAGGCCGCTGCTTGTCGGCTGGGCGGAACATCAGCAGGAGCAGCAGGATCGATAACAAGCAGGAAGCGAGCCGCCGCAAATGCAGTCACTACGCCTGGACAAGACAGCCAACCTACAGAACTAACTGTTCCTTTCGGTGCTGCTCTTGTTTGCATCCAGTGGCACTCGCCTCGGGTTTGCCACTCCACGCGTAAGACACTCGCGTCTCTGTTCGACGACTTAGCCATTCGCTGCGTAGAGCACACTTTCGGACAGCAAGGACGGCGCTGCAGGGCGGAAGTTGCTCGCTCCGTTGGGCTTTGTCGGTCCATCGCCTTTCGAGGGTCGGACCGACACCATCTCGGGATGCAGTGGCTCGACTCACCCTCCTTGCCGCTCTCGGCTCGCTGTCCCCATCGTCGTGATAGCGCTGAGTGTGTGGAGCGCCGCAGCGTAGCGTGGCGACACAAAGTGCCTCTCCATCCTGCGCTTTGCAAGGTGACACAGAGCGTTTGACTCCGACGAGTTCATCAACGCCGCGAAAGCGATTGAACGCAGTGGCATGTTCTGTGCGTGGACTCATCGACAGACTCTCGACCGTCGACGATCGCCGACAGGTCTTGCAGGCGAGCAGGACGGCGGCCGTCTTGCCGTTCGCAGCAATCTCCAGCCCGCCTCAGATCAATCAAGCAAAAGTGGACACGATGCGGGGCATAATCGTCAATCGCGCTGCTGACGCCCCAGAAAATGCGCCTCTGCAGGACGGTCGCTACAGACGACGTGGTGGACAAGATCGACAGCCCGTGGCAGGCTGCAAATGCACCGGCGACGACATGCTAGTGCCTTTCCGGGCGGCAATACAATACGCTGCCCGCCATTTCTCTAGTCAACCCCCGACGCGTTTCGCTGGTAGTGCTGTCTAACGCCCTGCAGCGCAGTGGGATGGATCTCAGGCCCAGCTGGCTGGACCCGTGTCACGCGTGAAGGCTCGACCGTCAAGGCGTTCCACCCGCCGTGCAGGTCGTCCGATTGCTCCTGCCTTCTAACACCAGAGCCACGCTCGCCCATTTGCCATTACACCCGAAAGTTATTGCAGCCCAGACAGCGATGCCAGTCGTCGACACCTCTGAGAACACCGTCATGCTCAAGCGCTCGGCGTCGGCGCCGCTGCCTTTCACCGACGGCGACACTCACCCAACCACCAAGCCGACGACGCCTCCGGCACACCGCTGCACCGAGCCTGGCTGCACTCGCCGATTCAACCGCAAGTACACGCTGGTAGAGCACATGAAGACCCACACGGGCGAGAAGCCCCACGTGTGCCCCGTCAAGACGTGCGGCAAGCGCTTCAGCACGTCCGGCAACCTGTCCCGTCACAAGCGGCTGCACGGCTACATCGAGCCCCTGCAGTGCCCTGTCGAGGGCTGTCTGAGCTCCTTCCCGAGCAACAACAAGCTCGAAAAGCACATGAAGTTCCACCTCGGCAGTGCTGTCCAGGTCTGCACTATCGACCATTGCGGCAAGACCTTCAGCACAACGGGGAACCTCAACCGCCACATCAAGCACCAGCACCAGGACGTGATGCTCGCCAGCGGCGTGTCCTCTCCGTCGCAGCTCAGCGCTCAGAGCCCCACCAGCGCCGAGCAGCAGTCCGCGTCGTCGTACACGTCGCTGCTGCTCGAGAGCAGTATGGAGGTCGCACATCCTCCAGCTGTCGACGTGAGCAAAATGGCCACCACCTGGCACTCGGACGAGATGGTCGACGTGCTGACCGAGCTCTTCGACGAGACGGTGGCCCAGCCAGAAAGCGCGGTCAAGCCCCACGCCAACATTAGCATCCTTGAAGATATGATCAACTTCCACGTCGCTCACCTACAATGAGCAAGTCGTTTAAGTGTCCGAGGTGCCAGCTTCTACGTAGTCTAGCGTGTCGTCCAGTGCTAAGTTAAAACCAAAAGAGTATCGACTGCCATGGAGCAACAGCAGCGCGTTGTTTGTCATTCTTGATCCTTTTGGAGTGCAATCACATCTCGCTGTGGTGGAGCGCCAAAATGATTCCGATGGTGATCCGCAGTATCCACAACCACGTCGCTGTTTATTACATGATAACTTATTCCCTTGCTTATTGACAGCTACGACGTCTTACAGCTCAATGTGGGCGACGTGGAAGTTGACCATGTCGTCCAGGAGGTTCGTGGGCTGCTGTTGGGGCCGCAGAGGCGGCGCCGGCAGCGGCTTCTCCGGATCAGCGGCCGAGTACTCCATTTCGTCGAAAATGGACGACAGCACGTCCGCAATGCCAGGGTTGCCGCGACTGCCGCGAGGAGTAGCCACCACAGGGGACGGCAGTTGCGTCGGCATGACCTGCACATGGCTTGGCGGGAGTAGTCACCGCCCCACTTGTTGTTGCTGTAGTATTGCTGCGCCACACCGGGGGCGAAAGCGGGGACAACGTCCACCACTCGCTTCATCGGAGCCACTACACGTGGGCTCGGGAATTGGTACCCCATGTCCATGGGGTATTGCTGCTGCGGCTGCATGGGCAGCTGCATTTGCAGAGGCTGCTGTGGCAGGGCCTGTATCATCAGCGGACCGGCGGAGTTCTGCGGCGGCAGCGGTCTCAACGTCTCGTTGGGGTGGTGGTGCTTGACATGGCGGTTCAAATTGCCGGTCGTGCTGAAGGTCTTGCCGCAGTTGCCGATGGTGCACACGTGCACGGGGCTGCCCAAGTGGAACTGCATGTGCTTGTCGAGCTTGTTGTCGCTCGGGAACGTGCAGTAGCAGCCGTCGACGGGGCATTCGAGCGGCTTGATGACTCCGTGCAGCCGCTTGTGACGGGACAGGTTGCCCGACGTGCTAAAGCGCTTGCTGCAGGACCGCACGGGGCACACGTGCGGCTTCTCGCCCGTGTGAGTCTTCATGTGCTCTACCAGCGTGTACTTGCGGTTGAACTGGCGTCCGCAGCCGCGGTGTGGGCACTTGTGCGTCGGTTTGGACTGCACGGCGGCCGCTTTGGGCGTGGGCGAGATCGTAGAGGAGGGCGGCGCTGACACGACGACGCCGTCCGAGCTCGCGTCGGACGTGGCCCCATACGAGTACTTGGTGACGGACTCGATCTGCATCATTGACAAGCTTTTGGCAATCTCGATTGGCAAAAGAGGAGAACCAGGACGGCGGATTTGCGCCAAGCAACCTCGCGTCGGTCGTAGGAAATCGCGCAATGACTGGGAGAAGCTCAAACAGCAGCACACTATGATCGAGGATGCTGAGGGAGCTCCCTCGTGCACCTGTCTCTCAAGCCAAGCGCGCGTGTGACTGCGGATGGCGGCGGCGGGCTGGTCTTCAGCCGCCGCCGGTGTGATGAAAAGGAGCAAGCCCGTGACCACGCTTGAGACACTCAAAGCATCGGAAGGGGAGACCTTGAACGGCTTGGGCTCACGACGACGGAAAGCCCCTGCATGTCTGCCTGCGTCGTTAGTGTCTTTCAGACGTTGCCGCTGCTTGCTGTCGACGAGGATAGCGGCCGAGTGGAACGAATCCAGGCTACAGCGATCCCAGGCCGAGACGCTCCGCTGGTCACCGAGTTGCCTGGAATCCTTGCACCAAACCTCATAATCGCTCGCCATAATCTGCGCGCTGCGGCGATGACGAGTCTGGAAAATCCAATTGCCGTCAAGGATACTTTTTGCAGGCGGGGCTGCAGTCTGTGCACCGCTGTCTGCAGTTGCGAATTGTAGTCATGTCGAAGGTGGCGAGAAAAATGTCTTCGAAAATGGAGCGGAGACTGTAAGGAGCCGTCGAACTGCAGGCTCTAGCAGCCCAAGACATCGACCGATGACGTGTAAGTGATGTCGATCGGCCTCGGGCGCAGCATTTACATCGGGAGCAAGTAGGATCGCTCGAGAATACACCACCGAAAGCAACGTGTTGCTCAAGGGAACTGCTGAGAACAGCCACATTGACGTCGAGCAAAGTCTGTGACGTGTGCAGAAACTACTCCAACTTTTGCGGCTCGAGCCACTCCCGTGTCTTTGACTTGTACAAGTGCCTTGACTCCCCGTTCATCGATCACCGCGTCTTCAACAACCCATGCTCGTCTTGAAAAATATCTGTAAGTCTTTTTATACAGAGGTGGTCTTCAGAAAAGATCTCTCTTGAAAATGGGCGTGACAAAGGACATCATCAAGGAGGGCAACGGCCCCACGCCAACGAAGGGCGACACCGTGACGGTGCACTGCACGGGCTTCGGCAAGGACCGAGACTTGGCGCTCAAATTCTGGAGGTAAAAAGGTTGTTATACGGCATATTTGCTGAGACCTTTAAGTCATGGTATCTTTTCATCACACAGCACCAAGGACCCTGGCCAGACGCCGTTCACCTTCGACGTGGGGCTGGGAAAGGTGATCAAGGGCTGGGACGAAGGCGTTCTGAGCATGAAGCTGGGCGAGATCGCGCGACTCACGTGCACACCCGATTACGCGTACGGCGCGGGCGGCTTTCCGGCCTGGGGATATCCTTTTCAACCACTACATGCATTGTTTTTTTGGGGGATGGTTTCTGTGGGGTAAAGTGTATTCCTTAACTGTGATGTTCACGATTCAGCCGAATTCGACGCTGCTTTTCGAGATCGAGGTGCTGAAGATCGAGTAGTCGTCATCCCAGCTGCAGCCAACGTCTGGATAACCAGCCATGTGCATCATTGACGCGATGTCAAAAGAGCAAAACCTTTGCTTGGGAACAAGATGTTCACATTCATTGTTTTGTTGCTACTCACTCAAAATTACGCAGTCGAAGCAAAACTTGGGGCGACGCAGACGATTTACTCACTGGACAGGAGCAGCGATACTTTGAACTGCAGCCGCCTCTGCAGCCATCTCACTATTACGGCCAACGGCGGCGCGGTGGCGTAACCACAACACCACGGCTCACAGTACGACCGGCGTAGACGGCTTCGTCATCCGCAACTGGATCGTAGTTCGCTTCATCGTTGGCTCCTCGTAGAGCTATATTCGACAGTGTTCATCAGACGATTTCAATTTCTAGCCGCAACGAAGTAACAAACCTCGAACGCCGCCAACGCCGCCAACTCCACCCACGCCGCCAAGACCCCCAACACCACCGAGGCCCCCAACGCCACCGAGACCCAGAAGGCCACCGAGACCACCTAGGTCATCGCCATCGCCCATATCAACATCAAGGCGGCGAGCATCGGGCTCTGGTAGAGCAGCCGATCCGGGCACGTAGATTGCCAGCACCGAAGCAACGACGGCAAAGACGATCTTCATTGGCTTGCTGAATTGCTTGGACTTGTCAGCACCGCGGAGAATTCGAGAGTGAGCTCGGACACCACTCGTTCCAGTTTGTGGCGTCACCGATACTTTTCCTTTTTGTTGGTCTATTCCTTGCCCCTTCCCACTTGAGGATTCGTGTTTCCAAGAAGAATGCCCACCCAACAAGCAAAAACTGCAACGTTAATTGTCAACTTGAATACCCTGCATGCCTACAGAGCTCGAAGTTTCCCTCGAGACTCTTAATCTAATTCCACAAGCAACGGTGAGATACATAACCGACATGAGTTGTCCTCGTTGAATGACCCACCTTTTCATTCCAAGCAGCGATCTCAGCTTGAAACTTTGCTTCTTCCCCAGCACTTTGCTGTTGGTAGTCGAGCTCTTGACGACGAAGTTCAAACTCCATCTGCTGCTGACTTTCATCATTGGTCGCTTTAGCATCGTCGAGCTGGCGTGCACACTCTGTTCCATGCTGGATAACAAATCCCGAGTTAATAGATCGCTGTTATTACAATCACCATAATGCGCCACAAACCTGAATGCCTTCGCCTAAGATCCAACTGAGGTTCTCTGCCTCGCATAATTCACCAGCCAACCCTTTTTGTTGCTTGAGTAGCGTACTCCGCTGACGTCTGAGTTTGGCTTGTACCTTGTCGAGGCGCTTGGATTTGCTTTGGTGAGACTTCAGCTCGATTCGAAGCTTCGTGCACTTCGCTTGTGTATTGTTCAATGATTCACGCAAACTGCTTGTTTGAACCTCGCGCTCCTGAATGGTTTTCATAAGACAAGCGATGTCTCGATCCAAATTCTCTGCTGCTGTGCTGTCTCGGTCAGGGGATCCATATTCTGCAGTGATGAATTGAGCTACATATCGTGCTTAGTCGCAGTGGCCATGGTCGGCTTCCAATATGTTTAG
>JAAVTG010000104.1:0-20527 GCA_011947345.1 Phytophthora quininea
GGTCGTGGACTTTTGGGCGACGTGGTGCAAGCCCTGCATCGAGATCGCGCCGTTCTTCAAGGAGCTGAGCGCCAAGTTCCCCAGCGCGGTGTTCGCGCGTGTCGATGTGGACGAGGTCGAGGTGCGTCGACAAATCGCTTCCACCGAGTCGATTAGCTGGATCAGTCCGGCTGCCTGGCTGCGATGTGGTGCCGCGAGATGGCTCACTCGCTGTGTTGTGTGTGTGCTTTCCTGTTGCAGTCGGTGCCGGAGGAATTTGGCGTGGCGTCGCTGCCGAGCTTCAAGGTGTTCAAGGGCGGCAAGGTCGTGGACGAGCTGAGCGGTGCCATCCGCTCGGCGCTCGAGAGCATGGTGGCCAAGCACGCCGCGCAATGAGCTGCTGCCAGCGCGGCCCACCGCAAAGTAGAAGGCAGGACAGCAACAACGGGACCACCACCTTCGCTGTCTCAGCGGCGCTGTGCGCGGTCGCTACATTGGATTATGGCACGGCCTCCCGGTCTCTGTCTTGCAACGTCCTCAATCAATAATGACTTGACCGACTGCATCAACAAGCGAAGTTGGCTCGAGTTTCCAGCGCGCGACTGGATTTGGTGCCGGATTATCCGTTCGTAGGACAGGCCCCTTGCAAATGGCCACTCGCCACCCCCTCCATGTCCAGCAGGGCCAGGAAACGAATTTTGGCCACTCGGCATGCTGGAGCAACAAGCAGACACTCGGGAGGCAAAGCGATGACGCCAAGAGCGCGAGCGAGACATGGGCGGGCGAGCTGTAAACATCCCCTTCTCTAGCTGCCCGCAAGGTCAGCACAACCAGTCGTGACAGGCTTCAACCTGTCTCTCGCCTGTACCACGAGCAGCAAACCGCGTCGACATGCATTCTTCTTGGGCGGGATTTGAAGTGACCGTCATGCCATGCAAGCAAGCAAACCTTTCTTTTTTGGTGGCGGCACTCGCCTTGCTTGTCCCGATTGCCACGCACGACGAGAACAGACCTTATTCTCGCGGCGCTTAGTCGACAGGCGTATCTTGACGACAAAGGATATCAAGTCGGCTTCGAAGTCTTCAGGTACCGCTAGGTTGAAGCTCGCCATCGACCTGAGGTGATAGGTACAACGCGCGCATCTCGCGTTGCGGCTAGCTAAAAAAGATCTCCTCCACGAGATGGCTGCTTTCCTGCAGGCTCAGCTGAGGCGAGCAGCTCGGGGCGGCAGCATGGTGCCGCCGCCGGCGTGTCCCTGCTTCGGATGGCCACCGGGGCGTGTTACTTGCGGGATTGTGGGGCTCTGCGGGGCGTGCTCTATCCTTGCAGGGCGTAAACTGTCCGACAACGCACGCCCATAATCAATTCAAGAGTCACTCGACAGGGGGCTCTATTCGGGCTGTCGGAGGTACCGCTACGATCCCGCAATCGCTTCGCGACCCCGCCCAAATCGATCCCTTGTGCATCGTCTTGTCCAGGTATCAGTTTTGCCGCATCGCATCCCTTAGTCAAACCGCAGTGAAACGCCCCAGTATCCACCGCGCTATGTCCACGGTATGTATTTATAGATCGCTGTCTGCGTTTTATTATACCTCGCCCAAAATGGGTTCCTCGTCTGGCCTCCTTGTGCCTCTCCATCGTTCTCCGCTCACACTTTCGATTTTGTACTTACACCAAGAAAGGTTGCGATCGGCCTGAGCGGGACGGACACCTGAACGCCACAGCACCGCAGCAGCAGCTACACAGACACACACAGACCACCCATGCAGCTCCTCCAGCTCCTCCTGTTGACGTTCGTCGTCGCCGTCGCCGCAGAGCAGGCCGCCCCGACCAGCAGCAGCACACGCATCTGCGCGGCATGCTGGACAAGCTCGTGCCCGACAGCAGCCCGCCCGAGCTGCAGGTGCGCGAGATGTTGGCCACGTGGGAGGACGGCGACGTGGGCAAGGCCCGCAAGCTGCAGCCCTTGAAGGAAAAGATCGTGGGCGGCGAGACCATAGTCGTCTTCAGCAACCGGCGCCTGAGCCCCGAGGCCAAGATGGAGTCGGCCTTGGTGTCCTTTGACGTGCGCTCCAGCGCCAACTGCGTGGTCAGCGTCTGCGGCGAGCTCAGCAAGTGGTACCGTCTGCGCGCCAAGGAGCAGTGCTTCGACCTGCGCATCGCGCCCAAGTCCGTGGATGAACTCGAGAACGGCCTGATCCGCGGCGTGTCGGCCGCCTACTCGGGCGAGAAGCCCGTGGCCGAGAAGCTGTACCTCAAGTTCGACAAGAGAAACTTCATCGACGACTCCATCTGCGAGTACGAGATCGTCTCGGGCAGCAAGACCGTGCGCCCGAGCGAGCAGCAAGGCAGCTCGCAGGCCACAGCATAAGGCGCGTGCATCTCTGTAGGTGTAAAGAGCTGTACAATAGGATAGACCCCCCTCACTAATATTAGCCGCGCGGCGGCATTTTCCGACCATATTTGCGCGTCCAGCGTTCGCCATCGTCCGACGGAAATGTGGTGGGTGCGAATCACCACCACAGCTGTGGAAGGAAGACGCAGGACAGCGAGCCAAGCCATTGACGGTCAGGCCAACTCGACAGCACATCACAAGAACCTTGAGTTTGCGTCTGGCCCGCCTATCCAGCGAGTTGTGCCGTCGAAGCAAACCTGTCACAGTTGCCCCCAAGCAGCATTTGAATGGCGGAGGCGACCTCCACGGCCTAGCTGATGGAGACCGTCATGGAGACCGCTGCGCTGGTACGGTGGAAAGCGAGGGACCCGATTGGCCTCCTGTCATTGTCGTGCTCGAGCTCAAAAGCTCCCAGCTGCAGGCTCCCTGACTCAAAGGAACGATCACGGTCACGGTGCTTTTACACGACGCTCAGTCCAGCTCGAATACAGCGTTAAATCCGCCTGCCGCGTGATTGTTGACGGCGACATCTGGGCGAATAAGAGCAGCTCCAGGTGCGCAACTTGGAAACCTGCTTGCCGAGATGACCTTGCTGTGAGTAAACGCTGCAACTGGTATAACGTGCGATCATGCAAGTCGGGACTTGGCTCAGTGCGGCGTTGCAAAACCGAAGCGTGTCGGCCGCGAAGGGGTCACTTGTGGCAAACGACCTTCAGTTTTCCGGTTGCACTGTTGAGCCGTTATCGGTCATGATCGCCAACGGAACCTTGGTGTTGTTATCGTCACTGGTCGTGACGAACCGGTCACGTTGAAATCGCTAGGCGTGGAGCGCTGCCAACGATAATCTTTGAACCACAGAGTTTGAGCGGGCTTGCTCGTTTTTGAGGGGGTCATCTTCGTCTCTACTACATGTAGGAGCTGCAGTTGGAAGTTGCCTGCGAGGTGCCGCTCCGGCGTGCCAGTGAGCTGCTGCGACCGCCTTTGCTGCTGGAAACGCTTCAACCGTCGTGTCGATGAGAACGCTTGCTTTGAGGAACTCTATCAAGCTCGGCACGACCTGCGGGGCATTGGCTGCGCGAATTGGAATACCTCCGATGCCGGCAACAGTCATCACGCAGCAAATTCAGACCCATCTCTTCGCCCTCGTGCTGAGGTGACTTCGTCAACGGGCTCATTAGCGAACAATGCTCACGACCTGTGAAGCAGCCGACTCGACATCCACGAATGCATTCTGTTAGCGAAGCAGCTCGAAAGCAACGAAACGTTGGTTGGCTAACACATGCGCGGCGACTGCGTCGTCATGCAGTTTATGAAAGCGTCCCTCCACTTCTTTTTATTGAAATCGTGGGGCTATTGCGCGCACCACCTAAAGCGGAGTAGGATGCAAAATCCGGCTGTGGAAATGGAGGAGCGAGCGATGCAATACCTGCAGTTCCTCGTTGCACCTGCATGAGTATGAATACGAATATGCCGGACAAGAAACCCCGCCGTTTCCAAGTCAAGTCAAGTCGTGGCTTGGGCTTTTAGTGGGAATTGGATGAAAACTTATGCGTACATTTCAAACGATGTATTCATTGTTAAATCTGCAACGATACGCAAGTCAAGACCCACCCTCGTTTACTGGTACTGGTGCCGCACGTGACATTCGTCTGCGTTGGTGGCAGCGTTTGAAGTCGCGGTGTTTGTGTTCGTGGCAGCGATCGAAGTCTCGGTGTTGCTAGAGTCAACACTAAGGACCGCGGGGGTCTTTTCATTCCTGGCCGCGAAGCAGGGGACGCCTAGCGACAGCGCGGCGATCTCGTTTTCAGTGTCCTGTTGGCGTGGAAGAGTCCGAAGTGGCCTTCGACGGTAGCGTTACTGGATGTGATCTTCCACTCCTCGTCGAATGCCTCGAAGTAGAAGAACTCCAGCTTTTGCTGCTTTGCCATCTTATAAAAGTCGGAGAAGTAGAGCGCGGCGTTGGCAGGGGTTGCCACGGACGCTTTAGCGTCAGAGCCGGCCGACGCCCATCCAGTCTCTCCGATCACCACCTTCTTGCCGGCAGTCGCAGCCTGCTGGTACAGCGGCGCCATTCGCGATTCCAGGTAGCCCACTGCGCCGTTCACCGGGACTCGCTCCCAGAACGGGAACGCGTTGGCTTGGACAAAGTCCACGGCAACCATGAGCTCCGGGTGCGCGAGATACACGTCACCGATGTCGGCAATGGTGACGGGAATGGCTTTTGCGCCATAGTTGGCGAGGAGCTTCTTGACGCGATATAAGGCCTCAATATTCTTGCCGGCCGTGACATCCTTCCGGTAAATGGCCTCGCTTCCGACGTGAATGTCGACGATATTCCCGCTCCTGAAAAGCGCGGGGCTCTGATGAAGTAGTGTCTGCAGTCTAGCGATCTCCGACTCGAAGACAGCATCGTCCTTGCTGACCCACAGGCCCAAGGACACTCTCAGTCCGGCATTGATGGCCGCGGGCACCACGACGGATCCCTGGTCGCAGTCTCCGAGCCCGTAGAGTCTCACCGTCCTGGCAACTTGAGCCAGCACCTCGGTGTCGGTCTGGATGTCTGTTGCACTCTTGCATCGCTCTGCGGTTGGAGCCCAGTCGGCACCAATGCGAGGGTTGTAGTTGACACCGTGGAGACAAAAGCTCCGGGCTGACACTGCAGCAATTAAAGCCGCGAAGGAGACGAGAACCTTGGACGAGAACATGGCCGGTAGCTCGAAGCAGAATTGAAAGTGAACATGACTAGCATGGCTCGAGCTGCATGGGATAATGGCAACAACGGCTTTTAACCGTTGCACCTCACTGTCGCGCTACCTGCGATGTGTTTTTGCTTGTCAACTTGATCCTGGTCGCTTTTTCAACTATTTTATGTACACTCCACACTAGCTTCGATTTGTGTGCGTACAAATCACTGCCACGATGGAGTTCCTCGTGCCGCTGCACTTGGCAGACTTGGAGCTGCCCAAGGCGGACCGCTGCCATGTGCAGACGCCGCTGAGCTTCGAGGACGAGACGGACGCGGAGATCGGCGCGCGGCTGCGGCGCCTGGAGGACGCGGTGCTGGGCAGCGAGGGCGGCCTGGAGCTGCTGAGCGAGGAGCGGCTGGACTTGGCCTACAGCCTCGTCAAGTAGGTCGCCGTGCTGTCCGTTGAAGTCGAAAGGCTTTCTAACGCCCTGTCTACACTGTAGGAAGCTGCCGACACTCTCGGAGCCGCTGCGTATGCGCGTGGTGGAGATGCTCTCGAGCTTCGTGGCGAACACGACCGAGAGCGTGCTCGCCATGCGCCCAGGAAGCGACGGCGAGGACGTGGTGCTGTACCGCAGCACATTCAAGGCCAGTGTCTACTTTCTGATCACGGCGCTCACGAGCATCAGCACGACGCAGACGCAGGCGGAGAAGGACATCCTGAAGAAGGGCAAGAAGAGCCAGACGTCCACCATCAACCGCGTCAACTGGGCCAAAGTGGTGGAAGGAGCCATCCAAAAGCTCACACGTTCCATCAGTCCTGCAACGTTCGGCATGTGGAACATGAACGTGCCCGAGGAGGTGAGGCAAACAAAGGAAAGAAGGAGAAGAAGAGATAGAACTCATTGGGACTTGTCTATCTGCTAGGAATTCTCCATTCTCTACTGCAAGGTGGTGTTCGAGCTGCTGGGCAATGCGCCACTCTGTCGCGGAAAGACATTCAAGCCCAAACTATACCATGTACGATGAATGTAGGTGGGTCCCTACTAATGGCGAGTTTATTCTAATGTTTTTATGATGTAGCTACTCGCGATGAGCTTGCAGAAGGCGCCTTCAATCCACATTTCGGTGGTGGCATCTCTCATCGACTTGATCTATACGCACGAGCATCTTAGCGCTCCCATCGCGGAGCTCGTGGAGCTGCTCTACTTCAAGTATACTAACGTAGCTTTTGCGGCGGATCTCATCAGCGAGATCGGTAAAATCTCGTCTCGGGATGCGTCGAAGGACGTCGCTGGAACGCGAAACATATCTACATTCCTGTCAACCTTGTCGACGTTGACTCCAGCGCTGATCATGGGAAATCTGAGCTTCGTGCTGGCATTACTCGATTCCGAGGCGTATCAACTTCGCAACGCCGCCGTCACTTGTGTGACGCAAATTTTGTTGTGGAACTTTCGCCAGAGTGGACCGCAGGATCTCGTACAAAGCAACAGCGAGCTAACGTCTAAGAAGAAAAGGCGGAAACCCAAAAACCACGTTACCGAACACAAGAGTGACGGTTCTGGTAGTAGTGATAGCAGCGACGACGATGATGGCACTAGTGACTCGGACGATGCAAAAGCCGCTGAGAAGCAGGATGGGAACTCGCAGCGCACATTTTCTCGCTCGACAAGGGACCAGTTACTCAGTGTGCTTGAAGATCGCACCCACGACGTCAATTCCTTCGCGCGAGGGCACGTGCTGAAGATGTGGGCGCTATTATGTGAAGAAGGAGCGTTACCTCTACACATGCTGAAGAGCGTAACGCTGATGGCCGTAGGGAGATTGCAGGACAAGGCTGCAGTCGTTCGTCGCCACAGTATTCACCTGCTTTCGCTTCTATTAGAAAGCAATCCTTTCATGGGAAATCTGAGCCGCGATTTCTACACGGTGAAACGTGATGCACTAACGGAGGAAATGAAGAAGAAGCGCGATGAAGTCATCGCCGGCGCGGAAAAAGAAATGAGTGAGGCAATGGGAGGCGTCACCATTCAGAGCGAGGGAGAAACAGCTCCATCGATCGCCGAGCCAGTCATTTCCTCGGAGGAACAAGCGGCAGAGCTCGAAAAAGAGCTGGCAAGGACCGTTCGTATGCTAAAGTTTTATCAGGATGCGATGGACTTTATTGACGAATTTGAGCAACGAGCTCTGCCGTTGATGGGGCAACTCTTGGGTAGTAAATCGATCTCGGACGTATTGGAAGCGATCCAGTTCTTCGAGAAGGCGTATCGCTTCCATCTAGATGCAGCGCACACAGCGATCAAGAAAGTGTTGCCGTTAACTTGGCGATCCGACGTGTCGATCCAAGAGCAGCTGTCGAACACGTTTGTGGCTTTGTTCATCCGCATCGACGTCGACGACCCCGAGCGCAATTCCCCACAACTGGTTGCCGAGAACTTGGTCAAGTTTCTGGATGAGTGTACAGTTGCAGAGTACACGTGTCTAGAGCGCATTCTTGGCGAACTCCACCGTGCCGAGAAGGTGCCAATGGTTGTTACTAGTTCCCTGTGGAGCTTCGTGGACGTGAAACAGTATCCGATATCTGTCGTCAGCAATGCGCTGGCACTGCTGAGCATGATCGCCAACATCGACGACTCCATGTTGTTCTCTAACGATCGTCTAGGGCAAATCCTCTCGATGGGATTCGGCGACGTAGCATGTAGCCCTGACTCTCGCTATCGAGTGTTTGGCTCTGCTTGTCGGTTGGTTCAGTGCATCCAGCTAGAGCCGAAGACTGCGAGAAGCAGCAGTCAGACACAACGCCGTATCCAGCGATCCAATTTGGACGCGACGGAGCAGATTATCTTGCGTCTGCAGCGCTTCCTCGCTCTAGATTTCGTTGGCGATGGCGGCATTGAGTCCGAATGCTTACACTCGACGTGGTTTGACACCGTGCAACAGGCTATCGAGGCGATCTTCTCTATCTGCGAGCGACCCGAAGATGTGTGCGGCGATGTGATCAAACATTTGTCTCTGCGCTTGTTTGAAAGCGAGACGGACGATCTGTCGCGGAAGGAGTTGGCGCATTTCTTCTTCGTGCTTGGTCACTCGGCAGTTAAAGTGGCCATTCATGTAGAAAGACTAGCTGCAAGGGTGAAGAAGATGCGCGCTAATCACGGTCTTGAGGCCGCGACAGCCTCAAAGCCTACATCCGATCCGTCAAATGACGCAGAAGATGTGACAGCGATGGAGGATGAGCTGGGCGTGGCGGCGGAGGTTGAGGCCGAGGAAGACACGTTTGTGAACAACATCATCCAGAAAGAGATCGCCTGCCGCAATCTATTGGGCGTCTATGGTCCGCTAATCATCCGCGTTCTAGTGGGCAGTGAGGAGGAATTCAAAGGGGACGAACTGCTTACTGAGTGTGCGGTCGTAGCACTGAGCAAGTTCATGGCTGTCTCTGAGGAGTTTTGCGAGAAGCACTTGCAGTTGCTCTTTACGATTCTACAAGACTCGCCCTTGCCATCTGTACGTGGCGACGTGATCATCGCTCTCGGAGACTTGTCGTTCCGGTTCCCGAACCTGGTGGAGCCTTGGACGTCCCACCTGTACAACCGACTCCGAGACGTGAATCTCAACGTCCGCAAGAACACGATCGTGGTGCTTTCCCACCTGATTTTAAACGACATGATTAAGGTCAAGGGCCAGATCAGCGAGATTGCCATCTCTTTAGTGGACGAGAACGACGGCATCCGCAATCTGGCCAAGCTGTTCTTCTTCGAGCTGTCCAAGAAGGGCAACAACCCCATTTATAATATGCTGCCAGACGCAATCGGCCAGTTGTCTACCAGTGACCTCGTCTCGAACGCAAACTTCCAGACGATCACGCGGTTCCTCATCCAGTTCCTTACAAAGGAGAAGCAGATTGAGAGTATTGTAGAAAAACTAGCCCAGCGGTTCCCGACCGCCTCAAAGTGCAGCAGCAGCGCGACTTGGCGTACTGCCTTGCTCGTCTCCCACACACGGAGAAGTCGCTGAAGTATCTGTACCAAAGCCGCAAGCTTTTCAGTGACGCGCTTCACGACGCTGCGGTCGCGGACAGCTTCATCTCGCTGGTATCGAAGGCAAGGCGTGGAAACAATACCCAGACGGCGACGGCCGAAATGAAGGAGGCGATCGACAAGCTGGACGCGTTTGTTGTGGGGAAGAAGGAGGGCAAGGAAGAGGTACCATGGGCAGTCAATAGTTGGTGTGGGGTGTCAGACTCACGTTGTTTTGGTTGATTTTAGGACGAGAACGGCGAGATCGAGCCGATTGAGATCGCAACGTCACCTCAAGCGAAGGGTAGAACGAAACGCAAACCTGCGGCGAAAGGAGCCAAGACCACGCGAGCTACCCCAAGGAAGCGCGAGCGAGCCAAACGACGAACAACTCGGAAGAAGCGTGTGGAGACCAGCGAAGACTCGTCGGAAGAAGAATAGCAACAGCCATACGAAAGTGCACGCCCAAAGTCAATTCCCACGTTGCCGCGGGGTTAAACCCTTACGACCATGCCTTCGGTTGGAATAGGAATACTCAAAATGCTGTATATTCATAAAACGGGGTGCTTAAGTATAGAAAATCGTGTTTTGTATCTACGACAACTACACACCGAATCACTGATGTGATCATATTAACCTAAATCGAATCAAAATGCTTTATGTGGAAGAAACATTGTACTGCTGAATGTATCGCTACCTGTTGCCATCTTCACGGTGCTTTTAACTAATCTTGTTGTTAAGATAACAACATACTTTGAGTGTTTCGTCACTGCAATCACACAGCACCTATTAATAATTGTGAAGCAATCGAAAACAACCAATTGTCACGGTTGTGGAAGAACAGATGCGCACTCGACAACAACGCTTGCCAGTGATATGGTGGGTTGCCTCCGCGACCCATTCATTACGGGCCTGGTCCCGCAGATGTTCAGTAACATTTCGAAATACATCTGTTTCCAAATGAACAAATAACCGGCGCAAAGCGAGCGGAAGGCAGCAGGATGCCCCCCAAGCCAGCACCAACATTAGTAGCGAGGTTGTTGACTTCAATCTCACCGAAGACGTTATTGCAGCCGAGCTTGTCCGAAATATGCCACACGAAACCGATTTTCTAGACATGTGTGCGTGCAAATGGGTATGCTTCGTATCATCTTCAATGGTATTGATGCATGACAGATCGGAAGCGAAATCCCACTGCTGGGTCACCTTCAGCTTATATATGAGGTCCCTGTCGCTCGTCTCAAACAAATAGTCATGCTTGTCCCCATCAGAAGTCCTGCTCTCCTTACAAATCATAATAATACTTGGTCCAGACGACATCACAACGTCGGGTAATCATGACGGCCGACCAACATTCCGTCGCACACCTCGTCCTTACTCATGTTGTTTCTCGCACTTTCAGCAACTGGGCTTTTATGCGAAGCAACCATAATTCTGGTTCATTTCTGTTTGTTGTTGTAGGCTCCAACTACGAAAAATCCTTTCTCATAGCAAAATAATGACTGCTGTTACACTGAGATATATAACATTGTCAGTAACGTGTCGGATATTCGTGTTTGAAGAACTATGGACAATTTTGAACACAAGTTCTACTGTAACGGGCCTAGACCGTTACCAGCGTACATAAGCGCGAGGAAATATAACTCTGGCTATTGATTGTCGAGATGGCCTTGTGTGTCGAGGTCGTCACAACCAACGGATTGGTTTCTAGCTACTGATTGGTCACTGAGCTGGAGCACAGTGGCGAACGTGTGACGGTGGCCTGTCACACCTACAGAATTACTTTGTAATGTTGCTGAAGCATTTTGGTTTGGTAGGGACGCCTCTTGCTGCTGATGGAATCATGGACGACGACGACGCCGGTGTACTATGATGAGCCGCACTTGTTTGCTTCATGTGTCTCGCTGTCCCCTATTACTGGAACTTTGGACACATAAGTGGTAGCAATCAATACAAGCAAAATGACTGTCTGTGCACTCTTTGAATGTGTCGTGAACTTCTGAACAGTTCAAAGCCCGATGGTGCTGTACGTAACCTACGGTGGTTGTTCACTCAGTCTCCGAGGGCTATTGTCCTTGATGTCTTGCCCGCCAGATTTCGTCACCCTGACCAGCGGCGCCGCCACCACTACTGCCTGTCGCTTTGGTTCCACAAGAAGCATGTTAACTGTGGTAATCAGATTTTCGTTGGAGCGGTACTTGACTACGTGCCCCAGGTCCTCTTCTCTACAATCTGAGCGCTCTCCATCTTCCTTGGCGCTTCCTCCGTCAGTTAACTTTGCGACTGGCTAGTCGCTTCGAGTTTAGGTAGCGGGTTCTCTTCGTATCGGTAGGAGGCGATTGCTTTGGAACCGTTCCAGACACTGGTCTATAGCCATCAAACTACTGTACCCGATCAACGCCTCGGCTTTAGCTTTCCAGACTGTAGGGCTGGATATATCGTGTCCGACGCCACCATTGACTCCTTCATGCGGGTTCAAAACTCTTGCGCAGTCTGGTTTATCTTCAATCCGGCGCCAGTTGACACTTGGATTGCAGCGGGGCTACATTGGAGTGCACGTGCACAGAGGAAGACGTAGGACTCCTCGAGTCGTTGTCTTTAGGCTTTCATCCTTTGGTTCTACACAAGAACCAAGTACAGTCCCGTAACTAGGACTCGCAGAGTCAGTGTCGCTTAATACAAGGACAACACTAATTAACTACGAAAATAGAACTGAATTGAATTGTCATCTGACCTTGCAGTAAATGTATATACTAAACTATGTGGCGTAGTTAATCTAAGAGATATGAAAATGAGTGATGGAGAGCCAGATGGCTACAAACTCGAAACTCTACGCACGGTTAAGAGTTTCGTGTAACCGGGCCGTCAGCGTGGTTCCAGGCCTCGCATACCTGGCTACTGTCCTTCTTGAGTCGTCACCGTTTTACCATCCGACGTCGAACGTGCTAAGGGCAGCTCTCGCCCGAGGAAAGCAATCGCGTTGCTGCATAGTTTGGTGCTCATGTTCAAGAGCGCATGCGCCATCTTGGTGTGGATAAGGTATTCAACCCAGAACAAACTGGTAAAAACATTCTCGTGTATTGTTTAAAGAAAATTGCTAGCAAATTGAAGCTGGTCTCTGGGAGTATCTGTCTGCGAAGACATCGTGTCCTACGGCCCAGAAGACGGTATGGATGAAAGGTGCAGGGAAGAGTAAAGCGCATGCGACCGCAATGATGCTGAGAGACGGCAGTGGCAGAAATTATAGCCTCGTCGTCATTTTTATAACGAAACCATCTGAAGATGTCAAGCGTGCTAGGTAAGTCCTTTCATTCCAGCATTGGTTTGGTGGGTCGACCTGTAGCCAGGGCGCAAATTTATGGCAATCGTGCTGGCTGGTGGAATAGCGAGCTCATTGTTCAGTTCCTGCTCTGTCGTTTTCGCGAGCGTGCTAACATATACGAGACGGTTTTGCTATTGCTGGGTGGGTTTTCCGGTCACTGGCGTGAGGATCTGTGCATTCTAGCACGCCTGCTACATGTCAAGCTAACGAACGTTCCTCATGGCTACACAGCTGCCTGCCAGTCAGCAGATGTTGCTTAGGATAAGCCGTTCAAGCACAAATTGCGTGGAGTTTTAGTGCTGCAAACGATGCAGCAATTGCGAAGCCATGTGCCTGGCGTCAATTTCGAACTGCAGCCTCCAGGCCGCTCGCAATTGCTTTTGTGGACAAAGTCAGCTTGGCATTTGTTGTCGACAACAATACTCTGCAGCGGATTTACAAAAGCCAATACCATTCCACCACTGTCATTGGTGGAGTTGATGACGACAAGACTCGGTCATTGATGAAGCTCGCGATATCGGCAAGAGGAAGTGGTAGTTTAAACATTGCCAAAAAAGTCGGCTGTGTTCCTGTTCATCTCTTAAATATTTTCAACTTGACAAAGTCAATGTTATTGTTGTGCGCTGTGGGGTATCTAGAGTACGATACTGGAAATAACGATTTTCCTTCGATTAGTGAGGGCTTTCGTTTTGGACCAGTCAAAACACTGCATTTGTTTAACATTACTATTATTATGCTCAAAACAATGAAGGCCAATTAGTTCTTTTTTGGTTGAAGGGGTGTTCAATCGGTGACTGCTTTGCTTTGGTGTGGTCTCCGTTGTTTGAGTGGTATCGATCAACGAACTCGCTACGTCTCGGCAGCCTGCCATGACGAATCGGCCATTGCTGTGCGTTTCGCCTTTGGCAGAGGCGACTTCATGGCGGCTGACTCGGCTGCTCTACAATCGACGTCGCTGCTGATCGAGCGCTGGCGGTCCCCTGACGGGATTCCCGTCGAACGCAAGTCAAAAGTGCTGGCGCGACTGCACCAGCCGATCGTGTGTCCCAGTGGCTCCAAGGCGCTGCCTTGGTCGTCTTGACCGCGTTCGAGCGTCGCAGCCACAAGTCGTTGCCACTTTGTAACGCAAAAGTGCAAGTCCGGCGTACCATCCGAGCTCGTTTCTGCGCCTTCCTTTTCCAAGTCCGCCTATTACACTTTTACATCTCCCGATTCCGCGCAACTCGGACGCCAGCCATGAAGAGAACGCTGCGCTGCGGCCAGCAGTACGACCGCGTCATCTCGCTGCTGCTGCGCTCGCTGCAGTTCGCGGCCTGCGCCGTGGCGCTGGCGCTCGTAGGAAGCAGCTTCAAAGGCCAGACGATCGCGGTCGCCAATTCCAGCGGAGAGCTGCACGAGGTGACCGTCTACTACGGCGGGCCGGCCGTCAACTTCGCCATCCTCGTGACCTTCGCCGCCTGCCTCTACGACGGCTTCTTCCTGCTGCTGGTCTTCACGCTGCGCTGCGCCAGCATGCCGCCGCCCTGGAGCTTCGGCGTGGATGCCGTCTTCACCATCCTCTTCATGAGCGCCGGCTGCGCGCTGGCGGCCAGCGACTACGTGCGCTACTGCGACTCGATGGACGACCGCGTGCACTGCGCACTGCTGGCGTCGGGTGCAGCGCTCTGCTTCATGGCGTTCGTGGGGTTCTTGCTGTCGGTGGCTTGGGGCGCCTGGATGCGCAACACGTGGCTCAAGCCGAGGAGGAAGGACCCGACAGGCTCGGCAGGACCCCTCAGCGCAGGCACGCACAGCAACGACCCGGTGCTGGGGGACATTGTGGACGACCTGGGGCACGCCACGACAACGTACGCGTCCAATGCGTACGTACAGGACGGCTACCGACGGACGTAAAGAGGAACCGAAGCTGTGGAAAGGAGTGTTAATATGACCCGAGCAGCGGAAGGACTAGAAGAGACCGACACGATAGCCAAGTTAAGCAGCTCACGGCTGCAGGTACCATAATGCCAAACCAGTTGAAAAACGCACAGCCCAGCTTTGTCTTGGTGCTCTCCATTGCTGTGAAGAGAGGAAGCGGGCTCGACGGCCGGCCGGGTGATCGGCGCGGAAGCGGGGCCTCCTGTTGGGCGCGCGTGCGAGGGCGCCGTCCCACAGTAATCTCACGTGACAGGAACAGCACCGACACATGATCACCGCTAACCAAGATCTTGCTGCAAGAAGCGCCAAGCCCCAGACACCGAGACGCAGGCGAAGAAGGCGATTCTCTGGTAGAGATCTTCCGACGGCGGGCAATAGACGGCGAGACCTTCTAGCGAGGCAATGGACGGCTCTCACGCGCCCAAGCAATATCTTCGCTGAAAGCCATGGGCTCTTGAGCGCACTTTCCAACTTCGGCGGCTTGGACAACCTTCGTGCCAGTGTTCATCTCGCCAACGAATCGATGGCGACAGCAGAAGACAGCGTCGAGTTGCAAACCTCGGGTCTTCGCTCGAGGCAGCGAACTGGAGCCACGGCGGTGGCGCTTGGGCTGGCGATGGCCATCGCGCTGGGACTGCTCTCGGTCACTAGTATTTCCTCGACCACGATGCATCGCATCTCTGGCGACCATGCCGCGAGGAACCTCCGCTATTACCCTCCCATGGTCATGGAGGAAACCCAACATTATTCGGTCGAGCAAACGCCCAGCATCAACATGGAGGCGCAGGGTCTTCGCGGTCAGACGACAACGTTGATCCCCAGCACCATCGGCGTGGCCAACCACAACGACCCCAACGCAGGCAAGTCTCTGATGATGATGGAGGCCAAGCACGAGAGCCCTGATGACGCGGAAGCGAAAGCCGAGGAGGCGGAGAAGATCGCCAAGGACGCGGAGAAGATCGCCAAGGACGCGGAGAAGGCGGCGCAAAGCGCTGAAGAGCACGCGACCGCGGCGGAGGCCGCCGCCGAGCTGGCCATCATGATGCAGGTGGGCGACGTCGCTGCGGGAAGCGGGGTCACCATTGACTCTTACGCCGTGGAGCAGGATCCGCAAGCCGACACGCCGTCGTTCCAGGACAACCACGCGTAGCAAGTAGCAAAGTGTTGCAGTTCACTTCAACTCGGTAATTTAGTTTTCTTTCCTTGCCGGCTCGCAAAGAGCACGCATTTCCGCTTCGCGAGCCGCCTTCTTCGCGAGCCGGGGCCCCATACAAAGCAACAGCGCGGCTCGCGAAGAGCACGGCAGCTGTCTGAATTGCGGTACTCTATCGTTCACTTGGTGTTTGTATACTAATTGCCAGCCACCCACACAACACGACCAACCACATGCCGGTGCTCACGACCAACACTGCCGGCGCCGCGCCGCCCGTCGTGGGCGTGCTGGGCGGCGGCCAACTGGGCCGCATGATGGCGGACGCCGCCCACCGCTTGGGGCTGCAGGTGCTGGTGCTGGACCCGCTGGGAGCCGAGTCCCCCGCCGGCCAAATGGGACTGCAGTCCGTGGCCGGCAGCTTCACCAACGAGGAGGACATCGCCAAGCTGGCGCAGAGCTGCGACGTGCTGACGGTCGAGATCGAGCACGTGAACGCCCAGTTCCTGCAGAAGCTGCAGGATGACAAGGCCGCCGGCCTGCAGGGCGTGCACCCGGCCCCGGCCACCATCGCGCTGATCCAAGACAAGTACCAGCAGAAGCAGTTCTTCGCACAGGTGGAGGGGTCGACGTCGCCCCGTTCGAGATCGTCACCTCGCTGCAAACTGCTCGCCAAGTGGGCGAGGCCTTCGGCTACCCGTACATGCTCAAGTCGCGTCGCTTCGCGTACGACGGCCGTGGCAACGCCGTCATCAAGAGCGAGAAAGATCTAGCGGACGCCTTTGAGAAATTGGGCGCGGGACTGCTGGCCAAGCAGGAGAAGGACGAGGACAACGAGAAGAGCTTTGCCGAGGAAGAGACCAAGCTGTACGCTGAAAAGTGGGTGCCCTTTGTCAAGGAGCTGGCAGTCATGGTGGTCAAGGGCGCGGACGGAGATGTTCGCGCCTACCCGGTGGTGGAGACCACCCAGCGTGACAGCATCTGTGACACTGTGCTGGCGCCGGCGCAGATTCCGGAGGAAGTAGCCAAGCGCGCGTCGGACTTGGCGCAAGCCGCTGTGGCTCAGCTTGAGGGACGCGGCATCTACGGTGTGGAGCTCTTCTTGACGGCCACTGGCGACGTACTACTGAACGAGATCGCCCCTCGCCCACACAACTCGGGCCACTACACGATCGAGGCGTGCGAGACCAGCCAGTTCGAGCAGCACCTGCGTGCTATCGCGGGTCTGCCGCTTGGTAGCTGTGCGCTGCGTGTGCCCGCTGCCCTCATGGTGAACGTGCTGGGCGACCCCACGTCCTCGGAAGACGCGAGCTTTGCTCTTCTCCGCAACAGCCTCAGCATCCCTGGTGCTGCAGCGCACTTCTACGGCAAGGCCGGCGTGCGGCCTGGTCGGAAGCTGGGCCACGTGACCATCACTGCCCCCAACCTTGAGGAACTGACCAAGCGTGCTACTGCGCTGTCGACCGAGGCTGCCAAGAACTCGGGTCTGCTGGCGATGGAGCGCAAGCCGCTGGTAGGTATCGTCATGGGATCCGACTCGGACCTGCCGACGATGGCCGCTGCTGCGGACATGTTGGAGAAGTTTGGCGTTCCGTACGAGCTCACGATCGTGTCAGCTCACCGCACACCTGCTCGCATGTACGAGTACGCTCAGAGCGCTGTGGACCGTGGTCTGAACGTGATTATCGCGGGCGCCGGTGGTGCCGCTCACTTGCCTGGTATGATCGCCGCACTGACGCCTCTGCCTGTGATCGGCGTTCCTGTCAAGACGTCGACGCTTAACGGCGAGGACTCGCTGCTCAGCATCGTGCAGATGCCTCGTGGCGTGCCGGTTGCCACTGTGGCTATCGGCAACTCCACCAATGCCGGTCTTTGGCCGTTCGCATCCTCGGCGCCAAGGACGCCTCGCTCATCAGCGCGATGGCAACGTTCTTGGACACCCAGAAGCGTGAGGTTGACGAGAAGATCGAGACCATGGCCTCGAAGGGCTGGAAGCAGTACCTTCAGAACATGAAGAAGCATTAGAAGGTTGCTAAACCCAATGAGGGACGTGTGTATGATCAAGACGAGGTTGTCTAGAAAATCTCGCTCGCGTGGTGTCTGTATTTTCCACTTGATCTCGAGCGGTGGCCTGCAGATCGCTGTATTTTGTTTCTACTTGTTTTTCTTGTGCAGCTTGAGGCTCTTGAGCTGGTTCTTGAGCGTCTTGGGTGTCTGTTTGTTCTGTCGAACGGAGTCTGCTCGATGTCAGCGACACCAGTGCCGTGGCCCATGTTGCGCCAGTAGAGCAGTCCGGCAAGGCTCACAACCAGCATGGTGAAGCTGAAGAACCAGATGAGGAAGCCGAGCGCCGACTCGTAAAACTCCGCCGTGAGTACGGGGAACTGGCTCATACCGCGCAGGAACGGCGTCACATTCTCCTTGTTGAGGTCATTGCCGAGTTTGAATCCGCCAAGGTTAGGTGCCTCGCTTCCAGGCAGCACGTTCAATGACGCAGCATTCAGCCCTTCAAAGGTGAGGCTAGCGGGGATCGACAGACTTGGAGCTACGCGCTGCAGCACCCACGACGCAGCCTTGAAAATGCCAAGAGACGTAGACGTCTGACGCACTAGCAATTGCACTGCTGCCAGCAACGCACACACTGGCGAAAGGTACTGCAGAGCGATAATAGGCACGTAGTTGAACTGGAGACGAACCTTGTTCTGCAGCAAGGCGCCGTCCACAGGGCCGGGACGACCGACGAGAGCTGCCATCACCTCACGAGGCTCGATCAGGAAAGACTGCAGGTGTTTGCGGAAGCAGATCAAGCGGATAAAGCACGCAGCAAGCACCACATACACACGCAGCGTGTGGAACTGCGACTCTGTAAGGCTGTACCACTTCCACACGTCCGAGGAAGTCGCGCCAGTGACGCCAAGCACCTCACTCTCGAGACAATCGCGAGCCAAAGCACGTGGCGAACACTTGACCAGCTCTTCAGGCACAAACACTTTACTCGACAAGCGAGGAACCCACAGCGCGCAGATGAGTACGGGGACAGCATGTTGAGGTGCAGAAGCAGCTTCATCCCCAACGACGTCTGCTTGTCCTTGGTCATCTCCGAGTACATGCGAGCAAATCGGAACGAGGGCAGGAACGACGTGCATGTAAACACGCCAGCAAGCACCGCAAACGTCACGAACAGCGTGACCTTGGCCATCTCCCAATCGGAGTCACATTGACCAAGTCCGCGTCTGTGAAGCCAACAGCACGCAGTACCATGGCCACGCGTTGCCCAGCGACCGAGGCCGCCAGCTCGAGATCAAAGTCCAGCATCCCCTTAGGTGCTAGGATGATAAACCCTGAGGCGATGAGGCCGATGAAGCCCACGGCGAGTCCCAGTCTCGCTTCGTATCCAGCCCATCCCTGGGCAAAGTTCAATTGCAAAGGGAACCAAATGGCCACCAACAGCGCCGACATGAGGCCGTACGTGGCTGCGTCGATCTTGTCGTCCATTGGCTGGTCTTGCACGCCGAAGAACGGTGCCGTGAAGCTCACGAGGCCGCCGAAGCAACAACCCAATGAAGCGGAGGACACGAGCACCACCAGCATCTCGTAGAGCTCGAAGAACAGCGTCTGGCTGAAGACGCCGGGCTCCGTCTTGGCCACCCGCACGTAGAACTTGTCCATCTTTTCGGCGGCACTCAGCGGCTGCGTGGCTGGGGCCTTGTTGCCCTTACCGGGGCTCTGGCCGTTGAGTGTCGCGATGAGCTCGTCCTCGGGGGCAGGAAGAAGGACAGACCGTTGACCAGCCACGACGCCAAGCTGCAGTACGAGCGCAGACGCAGCTGCACGAAGGCCAGCAGCACGCCGGCCAGGAATTCCGGCGGGAACAGCGCCATGCTTAGGTGGAGCGCCGAGCGTTGTTGATGCCGCTGCAAGTGAGCTTTATGTGGTCGTCACGTTGCACAAACCTTGGTTTTGTATGGAGTCTATATATGTAAGTACATCAGAACTGGTGTAATTTCAGAGTAGCCGCTATTGCCGTCCAAGCAGCTCATCCATAGCGACCATGGAGATCAGCGTGCGGCACCTCGAGACGGCTCATGCAGAGCCCGCCGAGCTCCCGGACGAGGAGCAGATCGTGGTAGTGACGCCTGGCCAGGTGATCAGCACCGAGACCGGCGCGTTCCTGCGCGGCCACGGCACGTACCTCAGCGGCCGCAACGAACTGGTGGCCAGCGTCGCCGGCGTCGTGGAGAAGGTCAACCAGCTCATCACCGTGCGGCCACTCGTGTCCCGGTATATCGGCGAAGTGGGCGACATTGTGGTGGGCCGCGTGACCGACGTGGCCTCCAAGCGCTGGAAGGTGGACGTCAACGGTCAGCAGGACGCGAGTCTCATGCTCAGCTCCGTGACGCTACCCGGGGGCGCCCAGCGACGACGCACCTACGCCGACCAGCTGCAGATGCGGCAGTTCTTTGTGGAGAACGACCTCATCTCGGCCGAGATCCAAGAGGTCCGCTACGACGGCTCGCTGAGTCTGCACACGCGCAGCTTGCGCTATGGCAAGCTGGAGAACGGCCAGTTCGTGGCTGTAGCTGCCCCACTGGTGAAGAGGATGAAGCAGCACATGGTGACACTGCCGGACATTGGTGTGGACGTGATTTGGGCACCAACGGATACATCTGGGTGTCGAGGAGTATGGCTTCGTTGCCTGGAGAGGAGAACGAAGAAGCCATGAGCAGCATGGAGACGCGCGTGGAAGTGCTGACGGCCAAGAGACAGCAGCACGCCAACACACCGGTGAGTGTGGCAGACCGTAGGAAGATCGCCAGGGTGGCGCAGTCGCTGCTGAAGCTGAACGAGCAGTTTCGAATGATCACCCTGAGAGCATCATGAACACGTACGAGCTGCTAGAGTCCCAGGGACAGTAGAGTGGTAGAAAGAACGAATGGAGACGTCTTGTTGGCCTTTTAAATTGCTATCGAGTCTTCCTCTGACCCGGTTGATAGTACCAATCGGTACAGCTCCAACGCGAAAGGCTTGCCGAGCGCCAAATCCTCAGTTGAAATGT
>JAAVTG010000105.1:0-24217 GCA_011947345.1 Phytophthora quininea
TAACATGGTACCAGGAATTCTCTTCGACAACAAGGCGGACTACGCGACGTGGTTCTCCGCTGAAGAGTATGCCATTCACGGCATCCAGATGCTTCCGGCCACTCCCATCATGGAGTACGCTAGAACGTCAGCATTTGTGACCGAGGTGGCAAAACATCCTCTCGAACACAACGATCGTGAAGACGCAGGACACCAGCAACATGTGGCTGTCGCTACTGTACCTCAACTACGCGCGTGTGAACAAGGCGGACGCTCTGACACTACTCAACAACTGCACCATGATGAATGGTCTTTCACTCTCCTGGGCGCTGTATATGGCCGCCCAGTATTCGCTGTAGACGTTTCCGCTGGGTAACCATTCACCCAATACTCGACAGATAAAAACTTGCACGCTGCCAATTTGCAATGAACTCTATTTCTCACGGGCCACACCGAGTTTACCAGTGAGCTGGTTCCTCGGATCGCGCTCTTCATACTCGGCGAGGAAGAGTGTTCGCAAGATATCAACAACAGTTTCTCGATCAGTTTTCTGCATCGTTGACTCAGTGTTGCCACTTCGAGCATACGGTGGGGTTTGAAGACTGGCATCTAAGACTTTGCGGACCGCATCACGCAGTTCGCACAGCAATTCCGCTGAGCGGAACGACGACTGGAAAACCACCCAGTCATTCACGCGGAGCCCAATTGTTTCGTTGCCGTTCTTATCCTTTCGGCGCAGTTGGGGCAATGGTTCAAGCGCGTGGCCAAACAAACACACAGCCAACGGTAGCACAAGGCTAGATGCAGGTAGATACACTTGCGAAGTGTGCAGCTTGACTGCGAACGTGAGGAAATTGCTTGCGCTAAAGCTTGCAACCTTGTAGTTGATCGAGCCTGGATGCACCACTACAATAGAATGATCGCTTTCTCGAAGCACAGCTCGCTTCGGCCCGTTCCCCGACGGCGGCTCAGCATGAACCAGGTTTGGGGCCAGACCACCATAAAGCACAGCGGATATCGTTGCTAACTGCTGGGGCGTCATTCGCTCATCTGCCGTGGCTTCAGAAGATGATGGCAAAAAGCCAAGTTGGGCTACAAGTCCTCGAAATTGCCGCTTTAGCTTGCTCAGTTCACGCAGTCCGCGGTGGCTGAGGAAGTTTTGGTGGCAAAAGCTTTTCTCGCTGATACCTGCAGTTTTTCCATGCTGAACAACGTACCGCCAAGCTTCGAAAGCATTCACATCTGTAAGCAGATCGCTGGCGCCAACAGCAAAACTCTGTCGAGCTTGTTTCATGTCACTCTGGCGACCGAAGGGTGCCACAAAGGTGACTTTCTAATACGGCAGCACATGTGCTTGCCGCGTCAAAAACACGAAAAAGCGCTCCAAACAAGAGCAATTTGCCTACTTTCACATCCACTGGCAGGCGAGCAAGGTGCGCGCCGAGCTGGGTTAACCCTTCGTCCTCACGGTTTAATGCACCGATCTCAAAAGTTCCTCTAATGCATCACGAATGCTAGTGTCGTCGGGCGGATCTAAGCACGCGCGAAGGAATTCGCCGCAATCGCCAACTCGGTCACTGATACCACCGCCGAAAGTCTTAATCTGCAAGCATAGCGATGTCAGCGGTGCTTTTCTAATCTCAGGGACGGGCTGTTCAAGCATGACCGAGCTGAAGACAGACTGCGGGAAAAGACGGAAGCACGATCCTCCGCTCGTGCGGCCTGCTCGTCCAGCTCTCTGTTTAGCGTTCGCTCGAGCAACCCAAATTTCTTCTAGGACGTTCGTACGTTGCTGAGCGTCATGGCTCATTTGTTTGACTCGGCCAGTATCGATTACAACCTTCACGTCATCGATTGTCAAGGATGTTTCAGCAATGTTCGTCGCTGCGATGACACGAATTACACCAGGACGTTGCCGAAAAATGCGTTGCTGTTCTTGCGCAGCTAGGGAGGAATGCAGTGGAAGAAGCTCAAACTCTCGACCCTGCGAGTCATGGGGCAACAACCGACTACCTTCCAGCAGATCCAACAACGTTGTGATCTCCTGAAGACCCGGGAGGAATATCAACACCGATGCACTCTTGTGTTGCTGCTTTCCTTTCGTTCTTGCTACAGACAGGAGCTCCGTCTCCGTAACAAGATACTCTAGAAGCGTTTGGATGAGTTCGTAATTCACCACGGATGGGTCAATCCGCTCCAGCGCAACCAGAGTCGACTCACTATACTTTTCGGCTAACATGCTCTGAGTCTCGTTCGCCGTTGTCTTGGAAGATGTACCTGCCGACGAGGTCCATGATACTTGCTGTGTATATGACGTACCACCTCGTCCAGAAATCTTGACCTGCGTCGAGTTTCTATCTGCCCCGCTATCATCTACATGGAGATATGCCGGCGAATCCTCGTCAACGACAAATTGAGTCTTTTCCAACACGTCTTCCAGGTAGAACTGATCGACAGGAAACGTACGCCCAGGGACCTCGATCATCGGGCATACAGCACAACCACCAAAATACTGCTGGAAGCTTGCAGCATTAAGCGTAGCACTCATAAGAACTACCTTCAACGGTGGCAAGGTGCCGCCAAACTTACGACGTCGGGCTGCGTTGCCTTCAGCAAGAAACTGTCTTAGCATGGCCAACAACACGTCGCTCTGAAGGTCACGTTCGTGCACCTCGTCAACAATAACATGACTGACTTCCTCGCTTAAAGTGTGTGAGTCCTGGAGTTTACGTAGTAAGATACCAGTTGTGCAGAAAAGAAGACGTGTGCGGCGAGTCATCCGCGTTTCAAGACGAATTTGAAAACCTGTAAGGGAGTCTCCAGTACCCATCGCAGACTCACCCAATTCATCCGAGACGCGCTCAGCCAAACTGATAGCAGCTAGTCGTCGAGGCTGAGTACAAACGATCTGTCCTCGAGCTCCGCCGTTTTCGGAGAAAAGCAAGTCTTCAAGTAAGAATTGAGGTACCTGCGTGCTTTTACCACAACCAGTTTCACCAGATATCAGAATCACATCATGGTGGGCGAGCGCCTCTATAACTTGCTGTTTGAATGACGCAATAGGCAACGCTTCACGTTGTGGGAGCTTGGACTTGTATCCACTGGACTGCATATGCTTCTTTAGCAGCTCTCGTAATTGTTGAGATAGTTCCAATGCAGCCTGACGATCGCTCTCGCTTGCTTCTTCAATCTCCAGTTCTGTAGCTGCAGCATTCGGCGTGTCGTCAGGAGTAGAGTTTCTGCCTTCATCTTCAGTGTCATCGGATAAATCGGCCTCCCAGTCATCGACACTCCAGTCGTCCAACGTCGTGCTGGTATCTTCTTTGGGAGATAGTGTTTTTGTTACGACAGAAGATTGTAGCTCAGGTTCTTCAAGAACTGCCTGTTTCTCGGCGATCTCAGGCGGAAGAGAATGGAAGATCTCCTCTATCAGCTCGTCCTGTTCGTCCTGGTCAGCAGCTGCAGCGGCAGCCTCATCTTTCTGCTTCTCCTTAACCCAACACTGCCACATATCGCGATATACTGGTGGAAGCACGCGATACAGCGGAAGATCAGGTGTGAGCTCATACAGAGCGCTAGTAGCCACCGCATCTTTTGCCTCCGAAATGGAATCGAAGCCTTGAGCAGCGTCGCTAGAGTCTCTCACGTTGACCTCGTGTTTTCCGCGGCTTTTGCTACCAAGTACTATTGAGTATAAGTGACCCCCACCCGGTGCCCGTGCTAGCTTCTTAAACTGAGGCTTCTGCATCCCGATCTTACGGCAATGCTTCTCCAGGTGGTCACGTGGAGACTTTCCCGTCCAGGGGCTGTAGCAGCAGCTTGGGACTGAGCTGCCTGCGCTGCAGCTGCCTGGACTTTCAGCAGATTCCTTCCTTTCTTGTTCTTGCCGCCTTTGCCCTTCTTACCCTTAGATTCTGCCAGTTGAGCCGCTGCTTGAGCAGCGATGATAGCGGCAGTATCAACAGCAAAACTCTTCTTGATTTCGTCAGCACTCACGACAGTTGATTCCACCTCTTCCAGAAAGCCAAACATACCGCCACCTTCCTTCTCCTCGAGATCTCCAACTTGTTCAGACTCCAAATTCGCTGTCGTTGGTAGTTCATCACCGCCATCTTTGCCAATTGTGGCGTCGTCTTCCTCCTCAGTCATTCCTAACGCTAGGGACAGCAGCTCGCCGTCTGCATCTCCCAACGGCTCTTCAGCCTCATCATTCGACGCTGCAGCAACCTGTTTCACAGGAGGAGGAGGTTCGCAGTCGTAGCAACTGTCTGCTTCATCTCTTTCCCTTTTTTTTCTCCTTCTTTTGATTCTGCGACTGCATGGGGTCTCTCCACCCACGGGACAGCAGCTGCCTCCTCACGTCCTGCAACTTGTCATTCAGTTCCTTCATCTTCTGCTTGTCACCGCTTTTCGCACGTTTCCTGCTTTTTCTCTCTTTCATCCGGTTCACAGCCGCCAATAGTTCATTGTACTGCTTCTCCAGCTCCTGTAGTTCTCTCTCCTCAGGCGTCACTTCCTCTTCTCGCCGTCTCTGCTCCTCCTCCATCGCAGCCATGTTCAACACGTACTGCTGCGTCCACGACAGCGCCTCTTTCTGCTTCACATCCTGCTTTACTTGTTCTTGCTCCGCTTGCTCCTCCTTCTCTACAGTCTCTACAGCCTCCACAACCTCTTCTTTCTTCTCTGTTGTTTCCTTCCTCTTAACCGGAATATTCACTTCCGCCTGCAGCTCTCCATTATCTTCCTCTTCCCTCCCTATTAGAATATTAGTTGGCAACGCGCGCAGTGTCTTTGGCAGCTCGTCGCTTGGATACTGCAGGGCCAGGAAGCGCAGCGCGTCCTCCAGTGAGTTGGTGTAGGCCAGCGCCTCCTTGGACAGCTCCAGCGACGCCCCGTAGTCTTCCTGGAGGATCTTGAGCGCCCTCGCCAGCTTCTTCTTGGTGCGCTGCTGTAACTGGATGTCTAGAGGCGCAGAAGACGCCAACACACCAGGACGGAAGCTTCGCCGCTGCGACTCGCGTCGAGAGAGCAGCACATCATCGTGCAGCAGCTGCTCCAGGTCGCGGCGGAACTCGAAGCCGAGCTCCAACGAGGTCGAAGCCATTCGCTTCGATTAGTATTAGTATATTGACAAATAATAATTTTACATAAATAGTATTTTACTGTAATATTATTTTGGGTAAATGTATTGCCCATTTCGTGGCTTTGAATTTAGAACAGTACTACGCCCGGTGTGTTTGTCTAAGCCAGGAAAAGGTAAAGCTGAAATCCGCGCCGTTGTGTGTGAGTGAGTTCTGGATCGTGTAGCATATCCACAGGAACAAATTTGACTGCACCAACCGCCAACTGCTGTCCAGCACAAAGGAAAGTAATCGCAGCATCGAGATTCCGAGTTGGCGCTGAATAAAGTACCCAATCACGAGCAGTGAGAGCAACTCCACGAAGCCCAGTACGACCACGCTACCGAGCTTCTTGGCCAGATCAATGTCGGTGAATGACCGTACTTGTTGGTAATAGTCGTGGTTCGGCAAGTAAAACATGCCGAGTGTGAACATGGCTGCAGCATTCAACGCAAAGGTAAGTTTTTGAAAAGAAAGTGTAGCAATATCTGACGTACTGAAGATGAGTGGTGCAATCACTTCCGTGTACTCGACCAGGATGACGAACTCGGTCGTGTAAAGCACCCGTGCGCTTTTATGAAGGAACCGTTGACGTTCTTTAGCCGAGAAGATATTGCTCAGACTCATGGGTCCAGGAGATTGAGCTAGGGATAATAGCTTCGCGGTTGTCGCTACACGAGACGATTCGAGGGGAAGGATCTGTTTGCTTTTTGATACCAAGCTTCGGCGCCACAGTCGACTGATTCGACTGGAAGGAATCCCCACTGCAGTCATGCGAGGACCAGCGCAACCCCACTGTTTTAATATCACTTTCGTGGCGCTATATCGGCGCTGCACGAGACGGTCTCGTGCGTCCGGGTCTTCTCGGATTATCTGCAGCGCGATTTCGACAAAGCTGGCAGATCTCAGCGGGTGGTCCACCGGGATTTTCCGTCGCAGTATGTTGACGTCTCTCATGAGTTCTTCAACGTCGGTAATCGAGACCCACCCCAGGACTGCGTCGATTGCGATCATTTCGAGCATCGTGCCGATGGAGTTTGAATTCTGCATGGAGCTGGAGACATAGAGCGCGTTGAACACGTCGACGTTGAAGATCATGATCTGCGGCATCAAGTCGAACTTGCTGCCCATACAAAAGTTGATCCAATTCCGCGCCACGATTTTAATGACAAGCAACAGCATGATGTAGTAGTGCTGATTGGATTCTCCAACGTGAACGAACCCGTAGAGATACGCCGGGTAAACAAATGTGAGTAAAACTTGCAGAATCAGCACTATGATCGCTTGAACCAATTCTCTCAGCAGTGCTGGATCTCGTCGTAACTTCCGACCGAAAAGCACGAGAAAGCACAGCATCAGCACTACGAACCAAACTGGAATTCCAACAACCAGAGCGAAAGGTAGTGGGAACCCGATGATACGGGACATAAATGTCATGAAGGCGATCGCTCCGCCGCTGGAAATAACGGGCATGATAATCACTTGAAACGAGGAAATGTGGAGGTCTGGAACAGTGACGCGGAATTGCTCGAGGATCACTCGAGTCATTAGCGCGATCGTCATGTAATCTCGGATCCAGAACAAATAATTTGGTGCGGACCCGAGCTTGGGTGGGGCCATCGGGACAATGTCAATCATCAAGAGGATGATAACGCATGGGAACGGAGTTATGAAGCCGACGAGGATTGCTCGTCGTGGTGGAGTACATCGATAGTAACAATAGAGATCTCGCATGCGCTGGGCCGAGTAATGTCCACGAAGTTCTGCTTGGAAAGTAGACGCGAATTTGCGAAAACGATGAAGGAAATGAGGGACCTTCTTCTGTCGCATTCTCCAAGTGATTAACGGCAGCGCATTGAATGTCGATTCTGCTGTTCGATATACTTAGTTGATGGTTTCGAAAGAAAAATAGTACAATATTGAAGTGACGTTAGCAAAAAGAACGGTTTATTTTACACACTTGTTTTTCACGCATCGTATCGGGCCAAATACACTGCTGAAGCTGAGCCATTGAACTTTTGGATGTTTGGATTGAGGTGCAGCATCTCCACAAAAGCACGCACTACTGTCGGCGTGGTGACGTTATCTCGTAAATCTACTTTCGTCAACGTTTTGTGCTTTTGGATGGCCTGCGCAAGTCGGCAGAGTCCCCTTTCCTGCAGTTTGGGTTTGTTTTGCGACGCTTCAACAACCGAGTGCAGCGAGAAAGACACCAACGTTGCGTTGTCGCCCAACGCCTCGGCTAGTGTACAAGCACCTTCCTCCCCAATGTCATTAAAGCTGATATCGAGCTCTTCCAGCTGAGAATA
The DNA here is from genome assembly GCA_011947345.1 of Phytophthora quininea. NCBI lineage: Eukaryota > Oomycota > Peronosporomycetes > Peronosporales > Peronosporaceae > Phytophthora > Phytophthora quininea. The sequence continues at coordinate 7,409 of JAAVTG010000105.1, forward strand.
CGATCGCAGCAACAGCGCCACAGATTGAGCGCCTTCATCGCCCAAACCATTTCGTGACAAGTCAAGAGATCGGCATTTCGCCATCGGAGTCGCCACAAGCTCTTCGACGATTGCAGTGGCTCCATACTGGCGCAACATTTTCCCACTGAAGTCAAGTTTCTCTTGAGCAGCGAACTCTCTGGCGAACCGTTTGCGGAGATCATGGGCTTGCGAAATTGCTGCGAGCATGGTCTTGCATTCCGAAGTCAAGGGGTTGCCAACACTGAGGCGGATCCGACGTTGCTGATTCGCCTTAAAAGCCTGCAGGTAGAGAAGTTTCGCGCCGGCATCTGTGATGTGATTCCGGTCGAGTAGCAGTTCTTGGAGTGTTGCGTTGGATTCGAGGCCATCCGCCAGCCCAACGATTGCCTGATCTAAGCAAGGTATAGCAAATAAAAATTTAATTAATTACTTGCAGTCTTCAATTCAATTCATAGATACCTGTGATCGAATTGCTCGACAAATTGAGCACTTGCAATGGCTGGCGCAGCGCTAGGAAGAGACCAATTTCAAAGACTCCTTTCTCGCCGATTTCGTTCCCGCTCAAGTCGAGTGTTTCCAACTTGCTCCACCTAGGCGACGCTCGTAGCGTCCTTGTTACCACGTGGACATATCGATCTGTAAGACAGCACTCGAGCAAGATGTCGCGTTTGATCTTGCTCCCACAGAGACTTAGCTCGGTTGTCTGCTCTCTAGCATTTAGCTGCGTCTCGATGATTTTCTCGTGCAGCTTAACACGTATCTGGTCCAGCAGATTCTCAGTCGAGCCCGGGTTTCTACCGAGATGCAGGTAGCGCAGCGAAAACGGGGCCTCCATTCCATTGATCGCATGGAAGAACGACGTCAAGCCAGCCAGATCAATCTACAAAAGGCATTAACAATCAGCATGACCGATTTGCAGCTAATATGACGGCTTGAGTTCACCTGGTTTTCTTCGAGGTCCAGAATTTGTAGTGCTGGTGCTTGGTCGAGAACAAATGCCAGACTAGCAGCACCAGTGTTCCCAATCGTGTTTCCTGCCAGCGAGAGCACTTCAATCTTAGATTCCTGTAAAATGTTCGCCAAGCCGACAGCCGACTCATCCGACAGCTCGTTTGATCGAAGATATAGCTTTGCGACTTTCTTGATGAAGTCGGCACCGAGTAACTCCGAAATGTGCAAATCCGTCAGACCCGCACACGATAAATCCAATACACGGAAGCGGCTGTGGCCCGGTGCGTCAAGCGCACGAATAAGAGGAGCCATGGATGCGATTTCCCCAATGTTAGCTACCAGTGGGTTTAGAGATATGTCCAAATACTCCAGGTTCGGACAGCATCCAACAAAAGACGAGATCGCCTCCAATCCTCGTGCTGAAAATCTGCATCCCACCAGAAGAAGTTAATATTGACTTGGTTGATGATTGATCACGGCACGTACTGGTTGTTCGCCAGATTCAGCGTTGTCAAAGCAAGCCGCACGGATTGTTGCAGCGCAGGCGTCCAGTGCTCCCAGAAGTTGTCTTCCAGGTCGTTGAAAGAGAGATCAAGCACACTGACAGAGACCATGACAGATGACACACTTATCAGCGGGAACAGTTCCGCACCGAAGTCACTCGACAGGTTTTGCTCCGAGAGCAGCATCTTTTGGGGAGCTTGTACTGCTGGCAACTTCGACGCCCTTCGAGATGTCGGAGGCTGACTCAGAAACCGAGTTACTTGCAGCACTTGACTTCGGTGTGTGATCTTCGTCACCGCTGCCAACTCTTCGCTCGCCATACGAAAGTTTTCGTTGAAGAGTCTCTTTGGTCGAGAGCGGGTCGCCTTTTAATGTTTTCTGAGCCAAGCAAAAGCAAAGCTGAAATCGGCACCTATGAGTTAAATAATGAGAGTAAAATCGATAGTATAGCGCTTTAACAAATGACGCTTACCGTTGTGATCGAGCGAGTTATGGATCGTATAACAGATCCAAAGAAACAAGGTGGCTTGCACCATTCTCCAGCTACAGCCTAGCACGAAAGAGAGCATATACAGCATGGAGAATTGCAATATGTTGGAAGACGCACTTGATCTGTATGACCGGGAGTCGTGAGTAGAAAGGAAAAGGAAAAGTGAGATTAGAATGTTAGCTTCGCTATCCATAAGCTCCAGCAAACAATTAAGCGGGCTTCAACCGCTTCCCATACATGTGACCCGCGCCATAGTGCTTCAAGTATGCTTCGTAGCGCTATCCAGGCGCTTATCTCAGTTTGGGCGGGTGACTAAGGCGACATCCTTCAACGTAGATAATATCCTTCAATGCTGTCAGCGTTGCAGCATGTCACCGATGCAATTTCCAACACGCCTCCCTCGAAGCACGAGCTTCGACTACTCTGCATCTCCAACGCTGACCAGCGCCATCAATTTCTTCAGACGAATCTTGTCGAGAGGTTTCGTAAATGCATCAGCAGGATTCACGTCTCCCTTTATCTTGCGTAGGTCAACTACACCCTTCTCGACTTGCTCGCGCACATAGTGCCAACGCAACTCAATGTGGCGGGTGCGACGACTGTAGGTAGGATTCGTTGCCATTGTGTGGGCTGCTTGGTTATCAATTCCAAGCCGGAGTTTCACAGTTTGTTTTGGCAGGATTTCCTGCAATATGTTACTTTCTGCAGCAGCTTCCATCGCGGCTTCGCATGCAGCCACGTATTCAGCCTCGGCGGTGGAAAGAGCAACGATAGTTTGCCGTCTTGACATCCAGGACACGGCACCTCCAGCCAAAGTGAACACAAAGCCCGTCGTACTCTTTCGCACCTCGGGGTCGTTGGCCCAGTCACTGTCGCAGTAGCCTTCGAGCGTCACCGCTGGGGACTCATCGGCCTTCCGGTTGTATGTAATTCCGTAGCTGGTTGTACCGGCAAGATATCGCAAGACTCGCTTCAATGCTCCAACGTGCTTACTGGATGGCTTCGTGACGAACCGGCTAAGCTGACTCAGTGCGAACGCTAGGTCTGGCCGTGTGCTGGTGGCCAGATACATCAGCATTCCTATCGCCTCGCGATACGGGAAACTAGTATCACTGCTGTCCGTGTCGTCCCCAAGGGGCTCGAAGCGAGCATTTACTTCCATCGGGTTCCCAACAGAATGAGCGTCACCATAGCCAAACTTATCCAGAATCTCGTGCGCGTATTTGCTTTGTCGGATGGTAATTCGGTCGGCTGTCTGCTCCACTTCGATGCCAAGATACTGACTCAACAACCCTTGGTCCTTAATACCATAGTCTCGGTCCAGATCCTCGAACAACTCTTTCTTTTGGATTTCGTCATTTGTTGCCACAAAAATGTCGTCCACATAGACTAGGACCAGCATCGTCTTTCCATCGTCAATCTTGTAGAAGAGGCAAGGCTCGGTCAACGATCGTTGGTATCCGTGTCCAAGCAACCACTGATTAAGCTCGGAGTTCCATTCGCGACCGGATTGCCTCAGGCCGTACAATGCTTTCACAACCACATATATGTGCCCGTCCACTTCACAGGAAAACCCTTCGATTGACCTCACATATTGTGGTATGCCCAGCTTTGCGTTCAGGTATGCAGTGTTGATGTCTCCACCGTAGAGAGTCAAATCCAACGCTGCAGCAAGTCCAACGAGCAACCGGAAGGATGACATGCGAGCGACCGGCGAGAACGTGTCCTGGAAGTCAATTCCTGGACGTTGAAAGTTGCCAAGAGCCACCAGTCTCGCCTTGAACCTAACGACGTAGCCTTGATAGTCCGTCTTGACACTGTAAACCCATTTCGTCTTGATTGGTTTTGCATCTGGTGGAACATCTTCAACAGGAATTTCTTCTAAGACGTTCTGTGTCTTCAAAGCTGCCATTTCCTGCAACTCGGCTTCACGCCAGAAGTCTCGGTACTTGCCACGCATGGCCTCGCGATGGTTCTTGGGGATCCGCACGTTGCTTGCCTGAATGGGTCTTCCATTCGCGTCCAGGATGCGTGACGTCTTGTGTGCCGCGTTCATTACGAAGTCATCATAATATGCAGGTCTGCGACGCTCATGATACTCACGAAGTCCAGTGCGAATGCGTTTCGATTCTTGTCTTTCAGCATTTCGCTCGATTCTTTGTTCTTCCGACGGCGTCTCCTCGCGTCTACGTTTTCCCATTATCTCGCCACACACACTAGCGACAACGGTGTCATCATCGTCCTCGTCTTCTTCATCTTCAGCTAAGATCTCCTCCGCTTCTTCTTCTGCTACAAGCTCCGCATCTTCGTCTGCAACAGATTCTGCGACATCAGCTACAGATCCGCAAACACCTGCTACCGACTCACTTCCATCACACGACTCGTCGTCAGCATCTTCTGTCAATTGACCATTCGGCTCTGGATCTGATGTTAAAGACGTTCGCGATGCAGGCGCGGTTGGTACTGCCGCGGTCACTCCACCAACATCAGTAATGACCTGGGACGCCTCCCTCATGTTAATGATTTCAAAGTCCATATCACTTCCTGGAGCTGTCGTCTGGCCCCCTCGAGAGCAAAGCTCTCGGCCACAATCGAATCAGCGACAGAGCACGTATCTGCTGCTGCAACTTCCGATGCCGAGCTGGATCGTTGTGTCTCCGTCGTGTCCGACATTTGCTCAAAGTGCAACGACTCCAAGTCTCCATGACACGAAGCTTCATGGCGGTCTCGGTACATTTCGTTCTCCGATACACGAAGATCGGGCACAAACTTGGCCGTTCGGTTATCAGGAAAGAAGACTTTGCAACCAACAACACCCTCTGCATATCCTAAGACGAATCCCAGTCTTGCGTTGTCTTGATACTTCTTCCTTCCAGGTTTCACTGGCACGTGAACGTAAGCGAGCGCCCCAAACTTGCGAATATGGTGCAGATCAGGCTTGGCTCCAACCATCATCTCGTAAGGAATCCCTTGTGTGCCCTTGTTGTAGATTCGGTTCTTCAAATACACTGCGTTCTGTAGTGCTTCAGGCCAGAGGCTGCGTGGAAAACCAGATTCGTACATCATGGTTTTCGTCATTTCAACAATGGACTGATGAGTTCGTTCGCACAAGTTGAGCTGTGAGCTCTTTGGTCCAACCAGCACATGCTCAATTCCTCTTGTCGTGTACCATCGTTCCATTTCGTCGTTAACGAATTCGCCTCCCTTGTCGGTCAGAATCTGACGAACTTTGAACTTTGTACGTTCAGCACCTTCCCTTTGATGACCTGCTTGCCGCTCTGCCCATAAAATATATTCCTTGATGTGCTTGTTCACCTCGTCACTCGATTTCCCAGTCAACAGATGCGTCTTCACATAACGTGAATAGCCATCCATAATGACGAGCACTGCTTCATATCGAGTTCCGTTGTTCTTGCCTGGGATTAGCAAATCTGCATACACCACTTGATTCGGGACGTTGGTGTGCCGTTCAAGTTTCTTCAGATGTGACTTCTGCTTTTGCTTCCCAATATGGCATGCATCACAATCACTGAAACTGCGCTGCTTCAACATCATGCCACGAACCAGATCCTTGTCGACCATCGTCTTGAGATACTGTGGGCACACATGGCCCAAGCGCTCATGCCACAACCTCAATGATGCAACTCCTTCTGCCGTTGTGAAGTTTGCCACGTGTTTGTTCTCAGGCTCGAGATTCACACCATGCATCGGGTGAGTGACTTCAAAACCCCATGTGCTATCATATGGCTCGGCGACAATCACGGTTCTTCCTTCTTCAGTCACTCGAAAGCAACCCACCTGCCGGTAATAATCGAAGTCGAATCCCTGCTCGGCTGCGAGACCAACAGAGAAAAGTCCATGGGTAGCTCCAGGCACGTAGAAAACGTCGTTAATGTGCACTACTGTTGATACACCGTCGACTTTCGTCACTAACTCCACCATCCCAACTCCGGCAATCCTCGACTGCAATGCTGGAGTGAGTCCTTGGATGTGTTGGTATTGGCTTAAGTCAGGCGTGAACGACAAGTAGTACCATGGATTTCCTGTTATGTGTACATTTGCGGCCGTGTCGAAGTACCACCAACCACTGCTTGAGTCGATTTCACTTTCACTATGTGGTTCTCCGTCGTTCATCCATCTCACCCTCGTGTCAGGGCTATTTTCTCCATTAGCGTCAGCGTCAATCAGTAGAGATTCCAACAAGTTACTTGCCCGTCCAAGTTCATCGTCGCTTGATGCACCAGACGACTCGCTGTCTCTTGGTGTGCTGGATGACTCGCTGCTATCTCGCAAGTTGGCCACATTCGCGCGAGGATTGCGCTTCGGTTCATCAACCCTTGCGGCTCCACCTTTATCCACTCGCTCGGGACAGTCGGCTCGCAAGTGCTCTGTACTGTCGCAGACGAAACACTTCTTCTGTTTCGACTCCTTTGGCTTGTTGCCCTGCTGCTGCTCCTTACCACCACCGTTCGTCTTCTGTTTGCTTCCACCCGCGTTATCCCCGTTCTTCTGTCCACCGCGCTGCTGGTTTGCGGCTTTGGCAGCTTGAAATGCTTTTTGACGGGAATCAGCTACGCGAATCAGTTCACGAGTCCGTTCTGGTGTGATAAAGTTGTCTGCACTGTTGTATCGGACTCCACTTTTCAAGCTTTCGAACTCATACTGGTGCGGCAGGCTATTCAGCATCAACTCCACCATAGTAATATCATCAAACTGGTAGTTTAATGAGAGCAACTCCGTCCGCAAGTTGAACATCTTGCTCAAATGCTGGTTGACATCTCCACCAGGCGACAGTCGGATCCTCTCCAGCTCATGTCGAATGCTCTCTGCTCTGTGAGCCATCGTAGTTTTATTTGCTCGGCTCTCGTAGATCACACAAAGCGCATTCCACATGTCGGTCCCCGTGGTCTTGTCTCGGACTTGGTGAAAGATATCAACTGGCAACGACATCCCAATGAGCTGGACGAGAGTCAACTGGTTATCGTCGAAATCATCAATGCCTTGTGCCGTCGAAAGGTCTTCCCTCTTGATCTTGCCCTCGACGATGTCGACGAGTTTCTTCTTCTTGAAGACAATCATCATCGCCCACTTGTACTGTTGCCAATCCTTTCCGTCCCAGTTCTTCGGGACTCCTTCACTCGTGTACTTGAGCGGCTCCGTCATCTTGGATCACGCGTGCAGTTCACTTCCGTAGATACTTTTGGGCTCAGAACCCTGTTGGAAGACGCACTTGATCTGTATGACCGGGAGTCGTGAGTAGAAAGGAAAAGGAAAAGTGAGATTAGAATGTTAGCTTCGCTATCCATAAGCTCCAGCAAACAATTAAGCGGGCTTCAACCGCTTCCCATACATGTGACCCGCGCCATAGTGCTTCAAGTATGCTTCGTAGCGCTATCCAGGCGCTTATCTCAGTTTGGGCGGGTGACTAAGGCGACATCCTTCAACGTAGATAATATCCTTCAATGCTGTCAGCGTTGCAGCATGTCACCGATGCAATTTCAACACAATATTCGCTGGATGAAATACCCGCTCACTAAAAGCGAAAGCAAATCCACAAATCCAAGCAGGACGATTCTGCCGAGTTTATTCCCCAGACCTTCGTGGTCAAACGACTGGATCTGTGGTGGTTCGGTTGGTAAAACGTGCCCAGCATGTACCGTACATTGCTGCAGCAAAACTATTAGCAAATTAGTTTAGTCGTCGCGCACATGTAAAATATCTGCTCACTTACTGAAGATGAAAAACTTGTTTGCTGGTGGAAAGTGATCCTTGACGAGGAACCCCACTTTTTCTCGCTTGGCCCACTCGCGTTGAAATACTTTACTAGCAAGGCGGTCGTGCTGTAGCGCCGAAGAACGAGACGCTCACGAGGCTCCGAGTCCTCCTCACTGATCTCGAGCGCGATTTCTACAAAGCTCGCCGACTTGAGTGGGTGTCCAGCAGGTATTTTCCGTCGGAGCCTGTTGACGGGTGGCCGATGTCGGATATCGAGACCCAGCCGAGAAGCGCATCTAACGCAACCATCTGCAGCACCGTCACAAAAGAATTCGAGTTTTGCATGGAGCTGGACACATAGAGCGCATTGAACACATCGACGATTGAAGATCATAATATGCGGCATCAGGTCGTACTTCTTGCCCAGACAGTAGCTGATCCAGTGCTTCGCCACAATTTAATGCCCGGAAGCAGCATGATGTAGAACTTTTGGCCACTCGCACCCAAGCGGACAAACCCGTAGAGATAGGCCGAGTAGACGAACTTGAGCAAGACCTGCAAAATCAGCACCATGATCGCTTGAAGTAGTTCTCTCAGCAATGCTAAATCTCGTCGTAGCATCCGACCGAAAAATCCGCTGAAGCAAACGATCAACACCACAAACCACACCGGAATTCCTACAACCAGAGCGCAAGCTAACGGGAATCCGATGATACTTGACATTAACGTCATGAAGGTGACTGCACAGCCACTGGAAATGATCGGCATGGCGATCATTTGCACAGGGTTGATGTGGAAGCCTGGTACGCCAAGCAGTCTCTTGCCCAAAACAAATAGTTCGCGGCAGAACCTTCTCCAGGTGGAGGCAAAGGCACCAAATCGATCAGAGTGAGGATGATCTAGCACGGGAACGGCGACTGAGTAAGGCTCGAAATGAACTGGTCGACCCACCGTATTGCAGCAATTGGCGCATGCGTTCGATCTACTAACGGGATTTCTTCCCCATGTTAGCGATAAGCTGCGCTGTATACGTCGATCAACCTCATGCCTGACTCACTCAAACATCTAAACCAGTTGCCAGGACGCCAACATGCACCAGGAAGCTCGCTATGTTCTCGTGCAAAGAAGTTGGCGTCGACTTTCCATGCGGAGCTGTGCGGTCACTACTCCCCCTCGGTCCTGTGATAATATCCAAACATGCTTTCGCCAAGTGACTTCCAGCAGCAGCATCAGCTCCAGAGCGAATACGACGCCACTGGCAATGCAGAATTCGTGCTGCAGAATATTCACGAGTTTGGGGCTCAAAAGCGAAGCTTTTCCTTCGGCTTAGAACGGCGTGGCACTCGACGGGGACGACCTGAAATGCCTCGGCCCGATGCATCCGACTAAACGTAACGGCCGAGCTCCATGCAGCTGTCCACCCACAGCGCAGTGCGAGCCACCGGTCCGCGTGCATACCTGACCGCCGCCGCAAATGAAGGCAACTCGACCGAGTCCAAGCAGACGCAGACGGATCTCGAGCTGGACACGACCACCTTGGTGACGCCGCGGCCCGTGCTGCGTGACGAGCAGGCTGCTTCGTCGCCGTTCGCTCGTGCCTTCAACGAGCTTCAGCGACGGCTCCGGTCGTCTGCGTGGAGACCATCGCTGCTGATCGTGTTGGGCCACGACCCCGAGCAGCGACACGATGAAGTGGAGCAGCGCATTCGCGAGGACGAGGCCGCCGAGGTCGTAGAAAACGAACTAGTCGACTTCTTCGACAGGGTGCTGGCTCCAGTCATGCAGCAGCGAGAGACGGCGCTGGTCAACACGATGCAGGAGTGCGTCCAGCATGAGCTCCAGGCTCGTCAGCTCACAATACAGCGGCAGGAGAAGCGCATCGCAGTACTGACCGAACAGACCAAGGACTGGGAAAAGCAAGTGGCGCACCTCAAGGCCAAGGTCGACCGTCGAGTGAACGAGAACAACGCGCTGCGCAAGGAGCAGTACCGACAGCTGCTCATGCTGCGTGATCTGGTGAGCAAGCACTCGAGTGAGCCTGGCGCTCTGTCGGTGCTGAACGAAACGATTGCCACTGTCTTGTCTGGGAAGTCACAAGTTGAATCGCGGGACAGCGACCATCGCAGCATTGGCCGTCAAAATAAGAGTCCCGGTCGTAAATGGGAAGCGCTGAATGCCACGACCCAGGCACTGCATCGCGAGAAGGAGAAATGGGAGCAACGGGCGAGAGAGGCCACTCTGGAGTGCCAAGAACTGCGTGACAAGGTCGATCAATTGACGCAGGAAAGCAAAGAATCAAGCGCGGTCCTTTGGTTCCTGGATCCAGAGAATGCTGTTGCAGAGCGTCAACGTATTGCAGAAGCGGTTTGTCGATCGCAAGGCAAATGGGAAGACGTGGGGATTCGCTCGTGGAGCTCCTGAACAACGACCTCCTTTGGGCTGCAGTGGAGCAAAGTGCTCGGCGTGGTGGCAAACGACGCGTTGCTAGGGGTCTGGAGGCTGTACTGACGCAGCTTGGTAATCAGTCTCCAGCCATCGAAGATAACGTTGTGTCCGACAACAATAATGCCGCGGTCATTGCATCTCCACCTGCTAGAAGACGGTCTACCTTCGCAGAGTTAAATCGTCTCATTCCATGCCGAGCATGCAACGGGGCCGGGTACGTTCAAACGGATTCAAGTGAAAGCAACAGCAATGAATCGGATCCGTATTTGCGGAGGACATTAGAGCAAGTGCTTGAGCTGAAGAAGCAGTTGGAGAAAGCCAACAACAAGTCGTTGACACTAGTAGGTGAGCTGCAGTTGGCGCACATGAACTCGACGGAGCTGCAAGAAAAGCTGGATCAGTTGGAGCTCATCAAGTCGACTGCATTGGATATCGGCCTTCAAGCTGACTTGGATGAGGAAGAGGGAGTTGACATGGACGAAGTCATGCGCTCAGCGTACGGACAGGATCACCACACCACATCCCTGCGTCGAAACCGGAAAAATGCGCAGTATGATCATTTGATTGTGGAGCTGAAAAACTCACTAGCCGACAAAGACGCAGGTTTGGCTGAGAGCAGAAAAGCTCTCGAGGTGGCCCAAACACGGGCTGTAAAGCTGCAGCGCGCGCTTCAAAAGAAAAGGACACCCACGCAGAAGAACTTGCGGCATTGAAAACGTCGCTAGCATTTTCACTGAAGACACGCAACACCAAGATTGAAGAGCGACAAGCGGCTGTGAAACTCTTGCTGAAGAAATTCGTCATGAAGACGCAGCAGTTGGCTCTGTTGAAGCGTTCAGGCGACCTGGGGCCGATGGATGAACAAGACGGCGATGCAGGCAGCGATACCACCGACGAGAACGAGGCGGCTGGAACCGACTCAGGCAATGCGTTGCTCCAAGCGACCTCGATGGATGAACACAATGAAGTGAAGCGTATGGAATCGCTCACCCAACGATACGTCGACGACATCTCCAGAGTCCGAAAGGAGCACGAAGTGCAGCAAGAACTCCTCAAAAGGCCGAGGCAGAGATGGAAGAGGCAGATGACAAGCGCCGCCACAAACAGCATTTCCCATGGCGATCTCGTGGTCAATCTGGCTTCACACCCTCGCGATCTGTTCAAGGCTCTCACAACAACGCAGAGCGATCTCCTGAAGTTGCGCAGAGCATCACAACGGTCGTCAGCATTGCAGACTGATCGGCTTTTGACGTTGACCACTCACTTGAGCCACATGTCCGAGGAGCTGTGCACACTGCGCAAGCGAAACCTTGCCGAGACTGAATTCTGGAAGCTCGAGTGCGAGAAGCTGCAAAATACTAACAAAGCGCTGGAAGCCGAGCAACAAATCTGCCAACGGGAGCTCCAGGAAGCCCGTGAGCAACATGCAGACTTCGCTGGGAATGCTGCACGTGGGCTCTGCTCAATGTGCGAGAAAAACAAAGCCCGTTTGATGATGATCTCGAACCAGCTTTTGAAAGAAGCGCAGTCTCCACGAGCAGACCCGGAAGTCGAAGTCCCAGCCACTTTGACGGAGTCTGAACGAAACACGATCAGCAGTGTGCTGCTGGACCTAGAAAGCACATACGCCGGGATAAATGCTGCCAAACAAGAGCTGGCTCGAGAACTGATCGCAGCTCACATTGGCTCAAATCTCAAGCCACGAGTTATTCGAAGTGCAATCCCAAGTCCAGCAAGGTCAAGTAGCCACGTTGTAGGAAAAGGAGAATTCTTTTCATTACCAGGAAAGACATCTAGTAACCCCTCAAGGAAAAGTGTCAGCGGTCCTGTATCCGCTAACACGAAGCGCAATCTAAGGAAAACGTCCGGATTTTCAACAGTGCAGCAGCCGACCATGAGTCCGACGCCAACAAGCCTAGTAACTCCACCCCAAGAAACTCCAAATGAGGCAAACTCAAGTATGGATGCTGAAAACGCTAGCGCCAGCGAACCAGCAAATGTCAAGGAAGACGCCTTTCAATTGCGTCGTAGAAAAACACTAGTGGAAGAAATTCTGGATGAAGGTGTATTCAAGCTATCAAGACATGGACTTGCAGTCGATGCACAGCGCGTTGACGTCCCGGTTTCCGAGAAGCCTTCAGAATCACCTTCCCACAACAACGGAGAGCTAAGCGAGCTAAACTCCTCTTCGTTTAATCCAGACAAACACGACGAGCCCCAGGACTACCAAGAAGATAGCGATGAAGATGATTTTTATCCGCACGAGGAAGAAACTCCGATGCTGGACGACCCCAACAATGACGAGCGAGATCCGGAGGTGATCAACCAACTTCGCTACTTGATCACCCAAAGCAAAGCTGCCAAAGAGCGGTTGGCTCTTACTGGGTGGCGAGTCTTGGTGTGCCGCATTTTGCTGCTTCGGAATCAACACCGACTGCAACATGTACGTCCAGCATCGATATTACATCAGAGCCATGACTAATGGATTGTTGCAATGCTCTACAGCTCAAAAGTTCCTCGGATCAACGTGTGAAAGTTCCTCCTGGTGGAACGTACCGCCCTGAAAGCCGTAAATACGCCGTTCTCCGCGTAGCGATGGAAAAACACGTTCAGCTCTACGATACTCGTGTCGAAGGCGCTACTTCCGCCCGAGGAATGCTGCGTCGGGAATGTAAAAGGCTCAAACACATGTACGTACGTGTATTTCGGTTGCTCTCGACCTCAGCAGCACTTTTCTAACATGTCCCTTCGGCAGCTAATCAGTGCTGTGTCGATGCTTCTCACGAATTTAAGCGGCAGCGGCAAGCCAACAACAGGGGTTAATGATGTTTCGTACCTGATGCAGCTCGGGTCGCCTCGGAGGAGCCCAACAAGCAATAGACTGCTGTATCCGGCGGCGAAAATTCACTTGAATCGCATCCCACCAACGCAGCAGATCCCAACATCAACCTTTCCGGCTCTAGTGACGACAAACTCTTCATTGGAGTCTCCTCCGCTGGACCAGAAAGCACGACCAAGTAGCCCAAGAAGTGGCGAGAGAGCACCTAAAGGTTTCTTGAATGATGAGGGATATCATCTCCCGGTAAGGACACGAGTGTGCTCGAGTTCACAATGTCTCTGGACCAACGTTTGCTGTCGTCTGTTCAATTCTACAGCTTCGTCTAGTAAAATCGGCGGGAGCACGTATCGCGGGGTCGTTTATCCCGGTGCATTCGTCGGTGGCTGCGCTGCAGGGATCTCTGCCGTTCCCCGATCCAGTACGAATTCAAGATATCTACGAGTCGAGCTCAAATATCGCGGAGTCGGGAGGACGCTACACCCCACAGAGACCGGTACGACCGCATTCATCCCCCGCCGGCCCACGACTGATGTCACCACGAAGGGTGGGGATGCTATCGCCGGCATCTTCACAAATGAGTCTGTCAAATGATTGAGCAATGAATTTTTGCACTCCTTGCTCTTAGTGAACAGCACAGCAGTTATACGCTGCGCGTGCTAAGGACCAAGCACTCCATTTCTGGCACAAGGGTCGCTCAGCTTGCAGATCGTCTTGCCAGTCCCCGTCAGGAAATGGAGATGCTTCCTTGTCAAACCACCATCGCGTCGGCACTTGCGCGCAGGCATTCACCGCCAGTCCGCCATTCCACGACGACGCAGCTGACGAACACTTTTTATCCTTCGCTCTGCACTGCAGCACAGCGAGCGCGCCCAGACAGCACAGCAGAGAGCGCTGCAATGCGTCCCCCTGCCGTTCCAACTTGGAATCCAAGCGGAGAAGCACCTTGAAATTGCCTGCACTCTGCTGGCAGAGAGCCGCCGCTGTGTGTTCTTTCGCGCTCTCATCTGCTTGCTACTGCTGCTGCTGCTGCTGCTACTGCTGCTGCTGCTCGGCGTTTCTTGCTGGACGCCCTTGCCAGCGCTTCCTCCAGATGGAGCAGTGTTTGCCTCGCCACAGGCTCGACCTCTGCAATCGGCGCGCGGAGCCCGACCCCTGCCGCGTCTCTTTTGGGGGACACAGCCGGGCCAGATTCCTTGAACTTCAAGCCTCTCGCGATCCGGACTTTTGCCCAATCGTGTTCGCGCACCGAGTTTCGACCAATCGCGACGGGGATCTGGAATCTGCGCGGATTCGCTCGTCACATGCGCCACCGCGGCGGCTCGTTTGAAAAGGGCCGTCGGAGAAGCGCGCCATGCATGCATGCTGGATCGGTGTGGCCGTGTGGCCGCATCGCTCGTCGCAAGGACGATCCGGTGCCCGGCACCAACCAGAGCGCGCTCGTGGCTGCCGTCTGCTGCGGACACCGCCGGTTTCCCAGCGACGCAGCACTCGCCGCAGCCAACCAGTGCGCGTTCCGGCGCTCGCATCTTTGCTGCTTGGGCCTCGTCGTGATCGGCATCGCGTCTGACTGGCGCGTCTTTTCGGCCAATCCGCGGCGATCTCGGGGCTCGCGCAAAATAGCGGGACCGAGCAGCCGTTCTTGTGGCCGAGACGTCGTCTACAGCACGCGACAAGCGCACAGCGCAGCCTCACTCTGCAATTGCCCGAATCGCGCGCACCCCCACCGCCGACCAGGGAGCGTTAAACCCGCGCCCGACCGATATCCAAGCGCCCACCGCCGCAACCAGCCACCGCCAGCCACCGCCAGCCACAAATATGCAAGACTTTTCCCAGTGGATGACCACGCTTCAGCAACAGCAGCAGCAGCAGCAGCGCGGCAGCCCCGCGTCCTCGTACGCCGAGACCGACTCGGACAGCGACTCGGACTGCGACGGCCTGTCACCGCAGCTCCTGGACGCCAAGCGGCGGCACGTGGCCAAGGACGCCCAGCGCGCCTGGAAGCGCACGGCGCCCATCTGCATCCCCTCCAGTGGCGGCCGCGTGCACCCGCACCTGCAGGCCGACAGCCCCGTCGAGCCCCGACCTGTCGTTCCACGCCGACCGGCGCCTGCTGCGCGCCGGCCGCTACCTGCACGTCGACTCCACTACCGCCGCCGCCGCCGCCGACGAGCTAGACGAGGACGACCCGGCCTTCTACGGCAACCTGGCTTCTTCCGCTCGCAGTACGGCGACAGCCAGGCACACCTGCGCAGCGTGGACGCGTTTAAGGCCGCCCCGGTCTCCCCACGCCCGTGGACGCCCGCAGCGACGACGACGACGACGAGATCTTTGCCATGGAGCTCTGAGGACCTCCAGGCGAGAGAGCCGTGCATCAACGCAGGAAGTGCACGCCCAAAGATAGTGACGTACAGGATATTTATTGACAGGCATAAGTTATACAGTTTTGTTGTTGGCCTCATTTCTCTCCAGCAAGCGTTGAACTTGGATCCCTCTTATCTTTGTGGTGACAGCCCGCCGAGCAGATGCAGCCCGTCATCGCACTTCCAGAGATGACAACGACCGCGCGTCGAGGCGTCGCGTTGCCGCGTTCGTTCGCCGTCGGCACAGGGGGTTCGTGTAGCCGATTGTAGCCGGCCAGCACCAAGTTTATATTTCCGGCTGAATCCTCGCTCGCCGTCGCACGGTTGCGCCAGACTCGCTCACTCCGCTCGGCGCTCCGTGTCCTTTGTCCGAGGCAATCGATATCATCCGGCGGCGATTGCGATCATGCCGCCGCCCCGAACTGCAAGTTTCCAGGCGAGTTGCAGTTGGCTCGGTCCCATGCCGGGGTACACTGTACCGGCGCGGGGTTGGCAGGGGAATCTCGAACGATTCGAGCCGATGGCGGCGACCATAGACTCGCCGTCACTAAACCCTGGCCTGCTGGAGCCGCCGCTGGGCACGCGCTGGGGTTCTTTGGCCGAGCCTGCGCGCTCCGTCACCACCCGCGGCGCTCTCGTCCGTGCGATGCACGCGTGCACTCCGGTTTTGCTCCCCACGTCACAATCAAGGCGCGACCCGCTTTCGGCCAATGAGCGGGCGTTGCCACTCGACGCCACACGCAGCCCGGCCGTTGCAGCAACCGCTGCTGGAAGCTCAGTCTGCCATTAGCACAGCCCCGCGCAGATCCAAGCACCACCGCCGCCACGGCAAACAGTATAGCACCCAAGCCAAGCCACCTACAACCATGTACTCGAGCCCAGCACAGACACAGAGCCTGCCCGCGTGCGGCGCCATCGACTGCAAGCTCGACAAGCTGCAGCTGCAAGAAGACCCGGCCTACCTCTCGGGCGACGACACGGACTGCGACTCGGAGCGCGACAGCGACGTGCTGAGCCGCGAGGACCAGCAGCTGCTGGCCAGCTTCGTCAAGCTACAGCGAGAGCGCCACAGCAAGCAAGCGTGCCAAGCGCCGCAGTTGCGTGCCACGCCCGTGCTCATCCCCACGCAGTCCACCAAGTACGTCGAGGCGTCCAGCAAGAACTGGTCGTGGGACCAGGACGACGACGACGACGACTGCGACCAGTGCCCGTGCTGCCAGGACCGCCGCCAGATCGTCGCGACGCGGCCAGCAGGAAAGGTCGAGCCCGCTCCGTCCGCAGAAGCCAGCGACCTCATTTTTGACATGGAGCTGTGAGAAGCAGTCTCCTCCGTCGTTCTAGTCTAGTTTATTATGTAGCGCTCCACTACTATAAAAAGAGATGTCAAAGGAAACATGTACAGCCAAAAATATAAGTAAAATGGACAAGTATCAAACATGCCAGATGAATGTTTGCAGTTGCATTTCATCGGGTGACGGTCGGTT
>JAAVTG010000106.1:0-28564 GCA_011947345.1 Phytophthora quininea
TGCTGGTCGCCAACTGCAAGCTGAACGAGGTGGAGGATAAGGTGCAGTGCAAGAAACTGCTGTGGGGTGTGGACCTAGAGCAGATCGAGGACAAGTTCGACCTCGTGCTGGGAGCCGATATCATCTACGAGCAAGAGCACGTGGTGTCGCTGTTCCAGACAGCACAGTACTTGCTGAAGCCTGGGCGCAACAGTATCGAGGACGGTGGCAAGGCCACGTCCAAGTTTTTGCTGGCGTATACGAAGCGGAACGTTTCTATCGACTACGTTTTGGACACAGCTACCAGCTATGGATTCGAGTGGGAAGAACCGACCACGGATGAAGGCATCTACACGTTTCGCCAAAATTAATCGAAAACAACATAGAATACGGTGACACCAACCTCAATTTGCTTTCGGATCAGTTTTGCTACAGAATCTGCTGTATTTGAAGCGTACGCTTCGCTGAATTCGCGTAGGATGCGCTTCTGCTTGGGTAGGAGGCTCACGTGTGGTCGTTTGGACTTTACGAACTCGAATGCTTGCTTCAGTTGCATCCCACGAAATTCCATCAGGAACGCGACAACGACGACGGTACTTCGACCTCGCCCAGCTTTGCAGTGCACGTACGTCGTGTTCTGCTGCTCGTCGACTTGTTCGTGTACAAAATTGACGCAACTACAGACGAAAGCACAGCACATCAATACGTCGTGATCGAGTAACTCATTCTAGGGATTCCAGTCAGACCGTTGCAATGTCTCTAGCGTAGGCGGGGAAAAGTCATCCGTCGTGCCGAAGAACTGCGTTACCCTTGCATTTTCCACTCGGCTACCCACACGAAATAGCAACAGTTAGTAAGTGATACATAGACTCAGCAACAGTATCTAATACTTGTTACCAGGGGAAACGGGAGTCGCCAAAAGGTTAGGCAGCAGCTCCACTGGCTGGTTCATGGTCACCACAGCTTTCACACCTTCATCCTGCATCAACTGCAAACATTATGAGCTTCACTTGCAGCCACTACACTGCCATGCAAAGGATTCTCTATTGCCTGTTCTAAATGGTTCTTGTCTTGCAGTGGCAGGGCACCGAGAATCAACCTTAGCTCAACGTGGCTCCACCACGGACGTCGCTGCTCATCGCGTCGCGCCAAATTATACAGCAGCGACACATGGAAGACCTGCAAGCAGTCAACAACATCAACATCGCCGCCACTACAGTAGCAACATCCATCCCGAGCCAAAGCTTACAACGCTCCGGTTGCGCTTGGTCGCCTCACTCGTCATTTGGAGTCTGTATTGCACACTTCGTCATATTGTGCGGGTAGGGAACAAAAAAGCTTTGTCAAGTTACTATTTTCTTCAAAATGCTGTTTGTTCACCTCAATATTTATAGGCAGACTATTCGCGATGAATTCGCCTCGGACAGTCTTGGTGTCTTCAGCAGCGAATCCTCGTCCGGGTGGCGTGCCTCGTCGAGCGTCGAATGTAATAGCCCAGGAAGAAGCAGAGGTACTGGCTGCTTTCAAGCGCACGCTGCTGGTTGCTGCACTGGAAACCCCGTAATTGGCACTACGGATTATCAGAATTGGTATTTTAC
The DNA here is from genome assembly GCA_011947345.1 of Phytophthora quininea. Lineage (NCBI taxonomy): Eukaryota > Oomycota > Peronosporomycetes > Peronosporales > Peronosporaceae > Phytophthora > Phytophthora quininea. Next base: position 1,578 of record JAAVTG010000106.1, read on the forward strand.
CCATTACTTATATTTTCACGTAGCCCCCGCTTCCGCAGCGACTTGGACTTGGTCATGATACGGCAATATCTTGCAACTCTTGGGGTTTTTACATCGGTTGCGCCACCAATCTTGCACTGTAAGCAACTAGTACCGTTGAGTGTATAGAAGAAATATCTTATTTGTGATATTCCTTTGTTGATTTTTCACAGATGTGGCTACGGAGTGTACAATACGCGTGAGCGCAACTTCTTTGATTTGAAGTATCAACACCAATGCTAATTCTTGTCAACTTATAGCGAGTTCCTGATGGCGAAGTCCTCTTCTACCAGGTACGATGTTGCAAGGCTTTACGAAAAAGAAAAACATATATTTGATACCATTAGTGGTATGCCAGGAAGATGTGATTGATGATGCTTCGTTAGCGCACATTGTTGTACGTATGCTTCATTCAGATTGAGGCGCTAAGTAGTTGACTCAAGTTTGAAAACTCTATGCAGTTTGAAGGATCTCTGTGTGGCTATTTCAACAAGGCATTCCACCAACGCAAAAGCAAAGGCGACGATTTTCGAACTTGGAACAGCAAGAAAACCAATGCTCGAGGAGTTTCGATTGATTTTGGGGACTTGCAAGTCACATACAGTAAAGGAGGTACTTAAACCTACCCGTGGTTTGGTGCCCAGTCACGAGACGATCAACTAACGCATATCATGCAGCGATCTGCGGGCTCGAAGACTTCCGCTTAAGTGTTTCTCCTCCAGTAAACCGCAAAGGCCATCGCGAGAGAGCTCATTGGCGTCACAGAAGTGTTGTAAGTTACTGACTTCGATATCCTTCTTCACGTTATGGCTTGATATGAACATCTAATTATTTTATTTGTGACGTGCAGCACAGTCAAGAAACGACAATCATAATCGGCGTGCCAAAGGTAAGCTCGCGTTTTGCTAAAAGCTTATTAGTCTTTTATTGACCTCTCCTGGTACTTTTAGGATACGTTAGACCGCGCATCTGAACGATTTGGCCTTGGATTCGAAAAGGGAGTGCTCACCTCGACAAAGGTTTGACAATATGCGTCGAAATCAGTTTTACTAAGCTGGACTTTCTGATGATGTTGCTCTGGGTTTTAGACTGCGCTCTCTGACGTAGATCATTTAGCTATCTTCTCTCTACTTTCTGCTACTACTGCTAGGTCAGTTCTCCAAGGTGCTCAAAAGTTGGAATTGGGCCTAGGAGAAATACTCTTCGCACCAGAAAGTACGACGGACCATTTTACCAACTCAGAAGGGTTCGCATACGTACGGCGTGGCCGTCTGGATATCTACTGTGTTGATCTTGGTGACGTGCGAAACAGTATTGATTCCTCCGCAGATAACGGAGAAGTAGTAATAACTGCTACCGATATTGCCAGCTCGACTGATGGAGCTATACTCAAAGAACCATTTGCATCGCTGACGAAAGGACAAACGTTTGGAGATCAAATGATCGGGCTTGGTCATCCACACATTTGGGTCTCAAATCCTCGACGACGGAATCCTTTCAATCTCAGTTTTCAAGTTGTTTCGGCCGAAGATTCCACTGAAGTACTGTGGATCACTCGTGATCAAGTCGAACAGCATGGTTGTGATGACCAACTTCGGCTCTCGTACAACCCCATTTTCGCCTCGCCGTGTCCAATTGATACAGTCGCTGCTCTTTTGTCGGCCATCCAAAGCCGAGATATATGCCGCATTGCGAGACAATTACTGGCTGATGCGGCTCTATCCAAGTTTTTCTTCCAGTTCCCGCCACTCGTGCTTGAACGACTGTGCTATCGCATGGAAGTCCAGCATATTCAACCGAGTCGTGTACTTCTCGATGCGGGCGACACCATCAGGCATGTCTCGGTTGTTGTTTGTGGGGCTCTTCACAGCCGTCGTCCCGAGTCAAGTGATGACAGTCCAGCAAAGAACACGCTTGTACGACAAGGAAGTACGAAACGCTTGCTACTCTCTCAAGATGTTTATTTCATTCCTGGTGATGCATTTGGAGCTCGTGAGTTGCTACAGCGCAGTACTACTTGTGAAGCTCCCGTGATTGCTCTTGCTGGTACCACGATGCTGTGCATTCCTAAACCAGCTTTCGAAATGTGGATCGCTCCAATGCGACACAATGTTATCGTGAAAGCAGGGAGTCTATTGCAGCCTTTGTTGTCATCATCTGCTTCAACCCCGCGAGTTCCGTGTATGAATATGTACGCCTCGCTGACAAAGGTAAATCGAAGACAATCGGGCCCTTCAGCGTTTTCAGCTATCCCGACGTCGTCGACAACGGAATCCGATAAGAAGATGCGGGTATTGGACGAGGCTGCGATCTTGCTAAAGAGGTTGGATCTCTTTCGGACAATTCCGCTGTTCTTGTTGGCTCAAATGCTTGCTCACGCGAATTTATTTACGAAGCCGGCAGGCGAACTGCTCTTCCGAGAAGGAAACAGCGACCGATCCCTTGTCGTGATTCTTTCTGGCTTTGTGTCATTTTACAGCTTGGAGCATATGGCCGCTACGGTTGACATGTTCCAGAAGCATTCCTTCTGTATCTACAGACCGTTTTTCGGAAGTACTACGAACCCGGACGACTACCTGGCAGAACCACGCGGCGATGAAGTTGCAGAAGCTGAAGTATCTGCAGTTTTAAAGCATTGTGGTGCGATGTATGGCGTTCACATCCAGACGTTGCCGTCGCGTAATGCCTTTCGCACGGGAGTTCTTCAAGAAGGGAGCGTGTGTCCAGCAACTGTGGTAGCTCAAACGGATTGCGAGTATCTTGTTTTCGACGAAAGTGTATATTCAAAAATGCTGGCGGAGCATACTCCTGCGGTGGACTTAAGCCGATATGGCGATGCAGCGACAGCCCGCAAGACCGAGGCACAAACTATCGCAAATAATTCGCTGTCGACAAAGAAAAACGTGTGTCGCCTCCAACGAATCTACTGGTAGACAAGGACGCTTTATCAGGGGCTGTTCCTCCATCTTTGCTAGCACAACTTGAAGCAGCTCGAATTCCGTGGTTGCCGTCGAGTTCTGCTAAAAGACTCTAATTTTGCGTTCGATGCAGCACATGATTCTCGCTCCTGGCCAGAGGTTGCTCCAGTACAACGAAACTATGAAGCATCTCATCTTTGTTGTGTCGGGAAAGCTTGCTGTGTACGTTCGGGAAAGTTCCGAAGTCACCTCCGTCTTGCATGCTAGTCAACGCTCCGTTCAAAGTGCTGCGTTGGAGCGTAGTGTGGCTAGCAACTTCTCAACTACATCCCAGCAGCTGTACCAGGAAAGCACAAATGCGCCATCAACCCGAAGTGCAATCCGACGTAAAATTGCCCAGATTTCGGAGACAGGAGAAACTTTAGAAAACGATTCAAGTTCTTCTTCGCACAGCCCTAGGGGACGTTCTACCTTTACAAATTTTGTCATGCAAGCCACGAGAGAGGTCAAGGCTCGGGAAGCCAACAAAAGTGACAATATTCAAGACGGAACACAAGAGAAGCCGAGCGCAACCAGCCCAAAGGGAGCCAAACGATCTCTCCATTCTATGGTGAGCAAAGTATCGCTCCAGCGGAAATTTTCAGCGCAAACTACCACGACCGGGTTAAAAGAGACGAGCAAAACCCACTTTCTGTTTCATTTGGGACCTGGAGACTTCTACGGCGAGGAAGTCACTGCCCTCAGCGGTGTCTTCAGAAGCGTACACGATGTTTATGCAGACTCTACAATACCTAGCAACTCGACTGAGAAGAATAGTTCACCTCGATACCATACGGCATCAGCTGGAACGGAAATCCTTAGTTTAGACCGATATACGATGCATGCAATCCTCGCAAAATCCGAAGAAGATGCAGCAAATGAATTATTGGGGAAATCTGCTACCGCGAAGGCGAAATGGCAGATTGCAAGCAAGAAGCTTTTCAAGCGAGCCTCGCACTCGACGATTGAAGAACCTGGGGGTTTCTAAAAGCCAAGAAGACGCCAAAGCTATTTGACTTTTTCAAGAACATACTGAACCAGCGCCGATTCCTCACTATGGGTACCCTCGTTCAGTTTCCAGAGCTACGTGACTTGCCGGAAGATGCCAGACGAGAATTGTGTCTGAACGCGAGGTTCGAAGCTCTGGATCGCAGCAACGACGCATACAAAAGCAGCGGCGATGCAAGTGGAACGGGACTTCGCTTCTTCCTACTGCTCTCTGGGCACATTAACTTGGTAGGAAATGGTCCAAACAGCCCCGTAGTCTCGCAAAGCTCAGGGGCTTCAGGAGTAGATTGTTATCTTCGCGAAGTTGGCGCAGGGGAAGGTTTTGGTGAATTTGAAATTTTGATGCCCGAGTCTCCAGGACAAATTGCTGCTATGACTGCGGAGCCCACCAAGCTCTTGTCTATCCCGGCAGATATGTTCTTAAAGCACTGGCCACTACGAGAGGAATGTCGTGGCAACATCGAGTACTTGCAAACTTGTTTTGAATCCCTAAACTTTGAACGAATTGCGTACTTGTACCACAGCTTTTCTTTTCAGACACACAACCGCGGAACCGGTACATTACGATTTCTACTTTGCGCCATTGTTATTGGTTATTCTAACGTAAAAAATGTTTCACGAATATATGCAGTTATTTTCCAAATACCTGAAGGTTCAGAGCAAGCAAAGAGCTGTATCTAGTCAAGGAAGGCTCATGCAGTATTCGACAAAGTATCACGTTACTAAGTCGCTCAGAAGTCGATCCCACGACTGGTCCACAGACAAAAACTTGGTCATTTTCGCGATCCGTTAGAACCCCAGCGAGAGTATCGGCAAAATCAATGAAACTAATGGCGACAATTGCTGACGTTGCAGCAGGACATGTATTCTGGATAGAAAATGGCCATGAGCCTATCACCCTGGTCGCATCTTCCGCTTCCGTGACAATTGCAAGCATTTCCATCGACAAACTAAAAGGCATTGTACCGAGAGGTTCGCTATCAGGTCTCGAAGAATTAAGTGAGCAGCTGCGCAACCTGTACACCAAGCAATTAAACTTGGCTAAGCGAGCTGCAGCCACGGTTCTGAACGAAAAATGCTAGCCCAACTTCCAGCATCAACTACAGCAGAGCGACTCCCAGCTTTAACTTCTCGAGTTCCTCAAGATCATGAAACATACTATGGTGGTGGTGACGATGGGGATGTTCGACTTATAGAGGAAAACGCATTACGCACCGCGAGGCTCAACAATGCTTACAATGCCCAGCATCAAATCGAGCGCTATGAGGCGCCTGATGTTTTCCCAGTCTCCACGTTGACGGGATCATTTCGTGAACAGAATGAATACTTTCCAAAGAGCCATCAACGAGCGCAAGTCCCAACCAACCCAAGCAGGATGAATTTAGTGTGCCCGAAGAAGCTGCTCCTACACGACAGACTCACGCTCCTCGTCACGTGCATTTGGACATCAAAGTTCCTTTTGTTGGGTCTGTCGCTAAAACGGACAAGTCTTCCGTATCCTTGAGTTTTAATGAGACAAAGCGAATGGAGAATAGTTCCCGCAAAATTACTGAAGATGGAGTTGTTGTCTCCGAACGGGAAGGAGCCATGCTATACGAAATTGATATACGATCGCGGGTTCATGCACAGCTGTGTGTCATCACATCACCAATGCGAACAATGCGTCTTGAACCTTCCGGTACATCAGTAAATTCTCTCGGGAAATATTATGGTGCTATTGTGTCGCCATTCACAATTTCTGAAAATGCTTTCACGCAGAAATCGATCCAGCCGTGGCCCGCGACGACAGCAAAAGCTACCGGTATGAAATCGATGCCGATGAAAAAGGTGAGACCAATTGGAAGACCTATGCGAGAACCTATCGCCGCTCATCAAGGGTTGACGAGGAAACAAGGGTTTCTGACAGCACTACGAATCAGAGATATACTTCCTCTTGATGGAGACGATCGTGTTTGGCTAGATGGGATTTTGCCGCGAGTTTACCAGGGTCGCAGGTTTTACTTCGCTCTGGTGGATTGCGAGCTCCGGCAGTATGCAGACACGGTTTCACTCAACAAACTTTCGCAGGCTCCAGTACTACACTGCTACAACTTGCACAAACCTGATCAACCGTGTATAGTCAGTGATATTGCAGTTGTTCCAGGCGAAGCTGAAGCTTTACTTCGTCAAAGCTTCTTACTGACTCTCGACAGCTCGAACCAATTCCTTTTGACGGCACCAAGTGCAATCGACAAGCAAAAGTGGATTACCGAGATGAACCAAGCACATGCCCTCGGTGGTCTTCAGAATTCTGTCTCGATCAAAGTCCAGGCACCTCCGCCGATCGCTCCTGTGCGACCACCAGCGGATCCTGCAGTTTTGGCGGCGGCAGTGATTGATGCCTTCAAAGGCCGACGACGATCCTCACTAAGCACAGAGCGAAGACGATCATCAGCCCTTGCACCACCACGCGACGAAACACTACACGTAGAATTCCGCATCAGTTGACTGTGTACTGTATTCGCACCTGAAACTGCACTGGCTTTTGATATTCAATAGCGCACCATGTCTTCATCTACTTGAGCTCGACGCTCGGGTACCACTGCTTGAGCGTCGTGAGCAGCTCTCGGATGCTGTCATCCACCACCTTGTTGACGAGGTTGTAGTCGAACACGCCCGGCTGCTGGCCAAACTCCACCTCTCCAGTAGCGTTCTTAACACGGAGTTGGATCTTGTCCTCTGTCTCGGTAGCTCGGCCACGAAGTCGCTTCTCCAGCTCCTCCATGGACGGCGGCGAAATAAAGAGATACTTGGCCTTGATGCCCGACTTCTTGACCTGCTGGACGCCCTGGATATCAATGTCCAGGATGCAGATCTTGCCCTTCTCCTGCACGTCCTTCACCGCGCGCTTGCTGGTACCGTACACGTTGCCGTGCACCTCAGCGTGTTCGAGGAACAGACCGGCCTCGATCTCCTTGAGCACCTTGTCCTTAGCGGTGAAGTGATAGGCAACACCGTCGACTTCTCCCTCGCGAGGGCCGCGAGTGGTGTGACTCACGGAGAAGCCAAAGGTGTTGGGGTATTTCTCCAATAGCAAGTTGATGAGCGTTCCCTTGCCGACGCCCGAGGGCCCAGCAATCACCAGCGGCTGCAACTAAGAAAATAAATAATAGTTAGGTTAGACAAAGATACATAAAAATAATATATTGTTTTACTGACTTCAGCGTGTGGCGGCTTGAACGTGGAAAAGTGCTCGGCCGCAAAGGCCACGACGTCCTGCGGCTTCTCGAGCAGCAGCGCCGACATGAAGCCACTGAGCAGCGTCTTGATCTCCGGGTGGGCCTCCACGTAGGCGGCGTGCTCCTTCTTGAGCGCCTCCTTGCGCTCGTTCAGCAGCGACAGCTCCTCGAAGGAGAGCGACTCCAGCGCTTTCGTGGCCTCCTCGCTCATTTGGAGATTGTGGTGTGGATCCCATGGAGCAAACACACGTCACTCTCGCGGGGTTTATAAACAGTGACATGACAAAAGAGACGAGGCAAAGTGGCTTCAACTTCGGTAACAATTATTGTGCACACTTTTTTTTCCCCTGTCGTATGCAGCTACGTTTGTTGGCAGCTATTGCAGCACGCTGGCGGAGGCAGATAAATTCACTTCTTCGTCCTGGGCAGGCGTGTCGTACTGGGCCGCAGTGGCCGCAGAGTATTGGGCGTGGTTGGGCTGGTATTGGCCTTGCGGCGGCTGGTATTGCGGGACCGCAGGCGCAGCAGCAGCAGAAGACCCGTACGCCGGTTGTACTGCAGGCATGGCAGGCTGACTGGGCGATGCAACGCCTGCAGCGTTCGGATCTGCACTTGCAGCCATCTTCGGATTGAAGATCTTGAACTGCGGCGGTCCTCGTGCAGCAGCGCCAGCACCGGCAGCAGCGTTGGGCAGAGCGTATCCAGGATAAGCACCCGCTCCAGATGATAAACGAGGCTTCGTAGCGTAGTTGGAGGCGTACGGGTTAGCGCCAGGAGCAGCAGGAGGGGTTGTTTCCGTTGCCCCACTTTCAGCTGATGCAGGAGCCGGAGGCACCATCATCGACGGTGGAGGAGCCGTCACCTTGATCTCCCTCTTGTTGCCAAACTTGGCAGTCAGCTCCTCGTTGCCCACACTCGAGCCAAAACCATCCGCCTGGATGGGGCGGTAGTCCTTGCGCGCAAATCTTGACGGGCCGCCACGTGGGATCGCGCTGTGAGTCGCCGCAGCGTACAAGTTGTTCTGCGGGGCCTGCTGCTGCGGGAGCATGCCCATGGGAGGCCCCTGCTGCATCAAATTGTATTCTCCGCTAGTCGGAGGAGGAGCGATCACCGGTCTCGGCACCATCGGGTCCACAGACGGGGTGATTCCCGGCGGCAGGAACGAGGCTGCTTGTGCCGGGTCTTCGTGCTGGAACTGCAGCGGCAACAGATACTGGCGGATGTTGTCGCCCTTGGCGACGTCGTAGGGCGTGCGACCGCTGCGGTTACGTAGCGCTGGGTTGGCACCGCGACTGACGAGGAACTTGACGACCTCCTCACGACTCTGGGCCGCAGCGTAGTGCAGTGGGGCATTCATGCGCGAACACGTGGCGTTGACATCCATGCCGCGGCCCAGCAAGATCTCCAGGAAGGGCACGCGGCCGTAGTAGGCGGCTGTGTGGATAGGGAGGTGGCCGGCGTCGTTCTTGGCATTAGGGTCCACGTGCAGCTCGTCCAGTAAGTGCAGGAACTTTTCGTAGAGTCCTTGTTCAATGGCGTTGTGCAGCTCCTGCTCGGGCGTGAGCGTGGGCGCCAGCAGCTCGCCCAGGTTCTTGACGTTGAGCTTCTCGGCAAAGTACCCGAACATGCTTACCGCCGAGGATAGGGGCAGCGAAGGACCAAGGAGGGAGCCTTCTCACGGGCGATGGCGACTTGCAACGGCTGTGCTGACTACGCGCCGCCTCCACGTAGCCATGTCAAAACAAACGAGGGATTCACATTAGTGACAGTTATAGTCACAGATGTGAACTCCTCGCAATGTATGCCATGTAGCCACTTTGAGTCCAAGAGCAGCTGTCGCAATCGCTGAAAATCCACCACGGACGTCAACATCATTCTCGGATTCTCGCTCAAAAGTTCACGTCGCTATGATTCCTGCTGCCCAGCCACTGCCGCAGAGCGCGGCCGACATCCCGCAGCAGTCGTACGTGCCTTCGAAGGGCTCGTCCGCCGCATGCGCCCGCTGCCACAAGGAGCTCATGCAGAGAGACATCGTCAAGCAGCCTCAGTGCGGCCACCTGTTCCACGGCCACTGCCTGGACAACTTCCTTCGGACGGAGATGGTGTGTCCCGTATGCAAGCAGCAACTGCTCTACCCCGCGGCGACAGCGTCCGTGCTGCACGACGGCCGCGTCCCGCAGGCAGTGTATCCGTCGGCCCACCTGCCGCCTCGAGCGGTGCCCGTGGCCACGGCCTTCGCTCCGCTGGATGGCACTGACACTCGCGACTATGCGGCGTGTCGGGACTGCGGCCAAATGTTCTACCGAGACCCTCGAAAGGTGCGGCCCGAGACCAACGGGTGGTACCGCTGCCAGCGCTGCGCCCAGACAGACATCGTCGAACTCATTCGAGGCAGCTGCGTGCTGCAGTGAGGAGAGAAGTTGATGCAGCTACCTAGCCTTGGTCCTAGGCGATTAGGCCAGTTTTACGTGCAAAATATATTATTTCTTGGTCGTTCGTGGTTCGGTTTCTACTACTACTTTTCCCATGCCGAAGAAGAACCAAGCAACGGTGATGTTAGCGGAAGGAGACTGGTTGAGAAGTAGTTCGCTTGCTGGTGGTTAGGACGGGAGATATTTTAGCATTTCGCTTTGCTGCTACACCTTTGCCAGGCCAAGATGGTACTCCAACACAAATCGGAATTTTAAAAAAATGAAACCGAAAATTTTGATTAGGCAAAAATCACATTACAAACAGAATTCAAAGTGGTGAAAGCATGGACAAAAGTAGTGAGCCTGGCCAGAGAAGCCGAGCTTACGTGCCATACTCCATGTCCTCCATGCGCTCCGCAGCTGCAACCGCATGCTGATAGTGAAGCGCCATATTGTTCACCAGGCGCAAGTCCATGCAGCCAATGCAACGCTTCGCTGCACGTTCCAGAATCTCCATTCGTGCCGCAGCGATCGTCCCGCGAGGACGAGCCGCCACTAGTTCTTCACGAGACAAAGCGTGGTCAGCTTTGATCTTGGATTTGAACACGCTGAAGTAGCCTGCAGCAAAATCAAAAGCACGTCCATTTCACCGAGGACGTGGGCATCAAAACTGCAGCTTACCTTCAATGGGGTTACACATCGGGAGTACGGTGCCAGCCGCAGCCGCACCAAGTCGTCGTGCTCCAAGACGAGCTATTCGGTCTGGTTATGGGCGGGAGCATTATCGAGAACGACAACGACTTTTTGCCTTGGAAGTGCTCAAGGAAGGTAGGCGAAGACGTCGCTTTCTCGTAGATTTCGTCGACGAAACCGGCGTTAACGTCCATGCGAATACTGCCACGCTGCAGGCGGTAATACACCAGTCCTATCTCTGGCGATACAGCGCACTGCACCTGCAGATTGGCGCCTTTCGACGGAGGCAGTACCACCGTAGCCCGCTCGCCCTTTTTCGAGCGCCCTTGACTGCGTTTGCAGTAAACAATGTAATTGGTTTCGTCGTAGTACACGATGAAATCGCCAGCATCCATGTGCTTCTGCAACTCTTTATCGAACACCATGGACTTGGTCTTATTGACCTCGCTATTGTATGTCATAGGCTCCATGCGGACCTAATTCATTAAGTCAATGATAAGTTAGTTGTAACGACGCACCAGCGTCACGGCTCTAGTAACCGCGACGCCGGCCTTTGGTCTTTAGCCAATAGGTGTCTGTGCTTTCCGAGAGAGCAATCCGATTGCTCTCACAGGTTGCAGTCCTTCTTCAACTGCAACGATCATCATTCTTTTACTTACTTTCACTATGCTATCTCCGCTACGATCTCGAACCATTCTGGTTCGTGCACCTGTTGAAGATTCCGCTCCAAGACAATAGCGAATCTCTTATACTTAGCTTCATATTAGAGTAAGAGGACTGGACTAGCTATCGTAGGTGGACCAGGATTCTCGGACTTCTAACCACCATTTCAATCACACTTTCCATTTTACGTTCAACGGCTCAAGCGTCTCAAGCCTCGCTCCGGTTCTCTGCTAGAACCATCGCCTTCGGTCCTCTCCGTCTACACCTCCACGACTCCTCGGGCTCCCGCTGTGGATCTTCGCCCAAGTCGCTACTCTTCCTCTGCAGTGCTGTCCAGCATTACATCTGGTAGCACTTGTTCAAGTCGAGGGGGACTGAACCGTCTCTACGCCGTTTCGCTGCACGACACTGGGAAAGTCGCTCACTGAGCGTGTGTCGTCGCTGTACCGCAAATCTTCGGCTGTCTCATCGCAGATTGCGTGAGTGCTGAATAGAGTCTGGTCTACTAAGAACCGGATCGTTTCAGCACCGCTGCACCACTTCGTCGCAGATCGCCGCTGTTCGCCGCTGTATGCCCAAGCTCAAGGAGCGCGACCATCCATTTCGCCACTCGATTGCTGAGCTTTTCGACAAGCCCGACGCCGCTTCTGCTGCCGTTGCTTTACGCAGCAAATTCGCCTTCGGCATCGACCAGCTGTATCGTTTCGTCAAGTCGATTCGCAACCTGATTCCTGACGCTGCTGATCACTGGGCACGCAACATCTTGCAAGGTCTTTCGGAGCAGCTACTGGTTCGTCTAGGGGACTCGTCCGAGTTCATCTGCACACATCTCGACCGCAAGGTCATCGGGTTCGTCGCAAAGCGTACCGAACGAGCCAACAAGCGTCGTCGCCTGCACTAGCGGATGCCTAAGCGTGTCTTTGACGAAGCCTTCGGATTTTGGACGAAGAAGTGACGCAAATCCTTCCGGAAGAGGACGTAAACAACTTCTGCCGTCTCGTTCGCGACTCTCTGCGAGAGCTCTCTGCAGCTCACGAGAGCTTCTTCGAGCCGATACTCGACGCCGTTCAAGACAGTACTCTTCGCCATCGCCTTCAAGGTCACTACATCGGCATTTACGACGCCTTGGTGATCCTTGAAGCTGAAGTTAACCGCCTTAAGGGTACAGAGTCTGTGTTAAAGAAACTACGCTTTGAATAACTGATTTTGCCAACTATGACTACCTTGAATCCACAAGGATGGTCTGCCGACGCCATCACCCAACGTCTCATAGAAATGGCTGAAAAGCAACAACAATTGCTTGAGGCCATGTCCAAGCGTGAGGTGAAGGTGGAAGGCATACACTTGCCGCAATTTTATGGCAAGATGGGAGAATCTGTGGATTTGTACTTCGAACAACTTGGACAGTATTTCGAAGCCAAAAACATTGATTGGCAGGATGATGCGCAAAGTAAGCGCATTTTGGCAATTACTACCTCCAACTTCAAGGGAAATGCTGCCGCGTGATACAAACTAAATAAGCGAGACATAGCCGACATGCAGGACCTGATCGCTAAGGTGACAGATGAATTCGTGCCGCCCGATCTACAAGAGCGTCTACGTGACCAATTGTATGCGCTCAAGCAAAAGGGTGCAAGAATTTGGAGGAATACATTTCTCGTTTCCGTGAAGCTATTATGCAAGATACGGAGATGAGTGAACTGGACAAGATCACTTACTTTACACGAGGTCTTGTGAGCCCTACCCGTGAGGAAGTTCAATATCGCCGCTGCAAAACCGTGTCGCAAGCAATGAAGATTGCTTTGGAGTATGATCGATCGCATCACGTCCGCGGAGGAAACTATCGTCCAACTCACATTCCGCAGGACCGATCAAACTCCTATCCGAAAGGAAATCAGCCACAACAGTTTACTCCAGCACCTGCTCAGAACAATGAGCCTGAGCCGATGGAAATCGACTCAGGAAGTAACAGGACTCGCCGTACTTCGAAAAGAAATGCCGCTACTGCAAGAAACTGGGTCACAGTATCGAGCAATGCTACAAGCGCATGAACAAGGAGAAGTACGCTCGTTCAAAACATGAACAATCAGCTGCCACTTTTACCGCTGCTGCAAAGACTTCAACTATACGCTCGGATGATGAGGAAACGGTTGTTGAAGTGGAAGAAATCTCCACGTCTGCCTTGTCTACAGTGCATCGTGAGAACGAGCTCATTCGTAAGAACGGTACTTGTGATGGAAAACCTGTCGTCATTATGTTCGACAGTGGAGCCACCTGCAACGTTATTCGTCCAGGATTGGTCGATAACACTACGGACAACGGAGTCTCACAAGTTACTCGCTTCGATGGAACTTCTACGAGACCGCGTTCTGTTAAGAAGGGTATTGCGACTATCGCATTTGGTCGCTACCGCTTTCGCGACCTTCAGGTCATGGAATGGCCTCTGGGGTTTGCTCATGATGTCATTCTGGGAAAACCTTGGTTTACCAAGTATCAGCCTACTATTGACTGGCGTGCGCACGAGATTTCGTTTCCTTCACTGTCTCGCGCCCCGTCTTCGGAAGTAGCTATCGCCACTCCTGTGGAAATTGCTACTGCTGACTTTACACGAAAGGTCAAGAAAAACGAATACCACGAGGTGTACCGTGTGAAAGTTTGCGCCATCGCCCCGAATCGTGATTCTCTGTCATCACCAATTGCTACATTGGTGCAGGAATTCACTGACGTCTTTCCAGAGACTCTTCCTGATGGACTCCCACCTTCTCGTCGTGTTGACTTTGAACTCAACATGAAACGTGATGCTATCCCTGATACGCGAGCACCGTTTCGCCTCTCCAAGGTTGAGCAGGATGCTCTAGACCTGTTCGTTGATGAGAAGCTCAAGAAAGGATGGATCGAAGTTTCAGATTCGCCATGGGTGTCCAACATCTTTGGCATACCCAAGAAGGATCCAACTTCTGGAGCTCATGTATCTCGCTCTGAGTGGTTGCGTTCTAGAAACTCAACGTTGCCACTTCGTTGGGTCATTGACTATCGCTACGTGAATTCACAGTCAATCATTCCGAAGATTCCACTTCCTCGTATCGATGAGTTGTTCGACAAGATGGAGGGATGTGTCATCTTTTCTGTTCTCGATTTGGCTCAAGGATATCATCAGATGCTTGTTGCCTACAACAGTCGCAAGTATACCGCCTTTCGCACGCACGCTGAGACGTATCAGTGGTGTGTCGTACCTATGGGTTTGGCTGGTATGCCAGGTGTCTGGTCTCGCCTGATGCGCGTACTGTTTGCTAAGTTTGACTTCATCGTGGTCTACTTGGATGACATTTGCGTGTTTTCCTCCAGTATGGAAGAACATCTTATGCATTTGCGCATTCTTTTCGAAGTTCTCCGCCGTGAGAAACTGTTTTGTCATCTATCCAAGTGCCATTTCGGTCAAGCCGAAGTCAAGTTCCTTGGTCATACCATTTCAGCCAAAGGACTTGCCGTGGATAATCGCAAGACTGAATCCATCGCAAAATGGCCTACACCTGTCAACCAAAAGCAACTGCAGAGCTTTTTGGGACTTGCAGGATATTATCGTCGCTTCATTCGTGACTGCGCGACACTTGCGTTACCACTCGGCCCACTGGTGAAGAAAGAACATGTTTGGAACTGGGGTTCTGAACAGAGTCGCTCTTTTGAGAACATCAAATCTGCTCTTCAAAAGGCTCCAGTGTTGAAGTTGCCCGACCACGAGAAACGCTTCATTGTCACCACAGATGCCTCTGGTTATTGTGTGGGTGGCGTTCTCTCTCAGGTACACTCTGGTCAAGATCATCCGATCGCGTTCTTTTCCAAAAAGCTGGGACCTCACGAAATCAACTGGCCGACGCATGAAAAGGAACTCCTCGCTATCAAGTTAGCGTTGGAGAAATGGCGTCATTATCTCTATGGTCGTGAATTCGACGTATTCACTGATAATAGTGCGTGCAAATGGTTCTTGCATCACCCGAAAGTATCGCCTAAGCTGGCTCGCTTTCTGACATTCTTTGCTCAGTTCACTTTCCAGTTGCACCATGTGAAAGGTCAACTGAATGTCGTCGCTGACGCGCTATCTCGACAATCCTCGGATATGTCAATGAACAACGTTTCATTTCATCAGCGCACTTCGCGTTGCCAAAATCGTGCTTCTCGAAGCCGTCAAAACCGACGCTCGAATCGCACTTACCGCCAACTGGTCCAAGAAGAACCACTTGCTCCACTCCAATTCGTTGGGGAGGATGTTGATACAAATGTTGCTGCCGAAAGCCGCTTTCGAGTCGACCCAAGGGTTGCTCAAGGTTACCTTCACGTGCCGATGAATACTTCACGTACTATCGCCACCGTTGAAGATGCCGCTGCGTCGACTAATGTTACGCAACAACCGCTTCATTCGAGTTCGCTCGGTTGGTCGGATTCAATTCGCAAAGAATTCAAGGCTGCATATCGCATTTGCCCTGATTATGGTGATCGCTACAAACATCCCAACGAGCCATTTGTTAAGCAAAATGGATAGCTTTTCCGCAAGTCGCAGACAATGCTGTCGCTATGTGTCCCACACTCAAAGGACAATCGTCTTCGGACTTCTATTATCGCATGCTTCCATATTTTCCAACATTGCCGCTCATCCAGGAGCTCATCGAACATACCTTCGTATCAAACAATGGTATCATTGGCCCACTCTGGACCAAGATGTTCGCGACTACGTACAAAGCTGTGAAACTTGCACTCGCTGGAAACACAGCAACGCTCGCAAGAATGGCAAGATGATTCCCATTCCGATCCCAAAGGAATGCTGGTCCGTCGTCTCCATGGATTTTGTTACGGGACTTCCAATGTCCAACGGTTTTGATGCAATCATGACTGTTGTTGACAAGTAGTCCAAGCGCCCAAAGTATCATGCTTGCAACCGTACAGATGATGCAGAGAAGACTGCGCACAATTTCTTCGATTGTGTCGTTCGCCACCACGGTCTACCGTTAACTATCATCAGCGACCGAGACTCAAAGTTCATCTCCAAGTTCTAGTCTTCTTTGGCTAAGCTCATGGGAATTAGTCTGCACATGACAACCTCCTATCGTGCACAAGCTGACGGACAAACGGAACGTCAGAATTTGATTTTGGAAGATGCTCTTCGCTGTATGGTGTCCTATCACGGAAGCGATTGGGCTGATCGTTTGGGAACGATCGAGTACGCTCATACTACTCTAGTTAGCGCATCCACCGGTATGTCACCGTTCGAAGTGGATACTGGCCGCAAGGAACGCAACCCGTTGAACCCGTTGGAAAACCCAAGTATCGTGGGTCAGATACAAAATGGCATTGCTGAGTACGCAAGACAGTTCCAAGAACATCGCCAAGAGATCGTCGAAGCTGCTAAGAAACATTTACTGCAAGCCCAAGAACGTCAAAAGAAATACTACGACAAGAAGAGAACATCGATCACGTTCACGGCAGGCGATCTCGTTATGCTGGATACTCGTCGCATTCCGTCTGGACATGTGACTCAAGGCATCAGTGAAAAGCGCGCAAAACTCGCCGCTCGGAAGGTTGGTCCGTACGAGATTATCAAGATGATCAACCCGAATGTTGCCAAACTGAACCTTCCGCGAAGCATGAAAGCGTTGAATCCTACGTTTAACGTAGACGTGCTGACTCATTACGTTGAGAATCCATCTCGCTTCAAGACTCGCCCGATTCCCAAAGCCTCACGAATTATCATTGATGACACGTCTGGTGACACAATGCACATCGTTGAGAAACTTCTCCGGAAACGCCAATTCAACCGCAAGCCGGAATGACTCGTCAAGGGGCATGGAACACCTGACCACGAAGCCACCTGAGAACTCGAGAAAACATCAAGAACGTCTACCATTGGACAGTTCTCGTCGATGACTTCAAGAAGTACCAACGAGAAGTCAAGTCTGGGAGGATGTAACGACGCACCAGCGTCACGGCTCTAGTAACCGCGACGCCGGCCTTTGGCCTTTAGCCAATAGGTGTCTGTGCTTTCCGAGAGAGCAATCCGATTGCTCTCACAGGTTGCAGTCCTTCTTCAACTGCAACGATCATCATTCTTTTACTTACTTTCACTATGCTATCTCCGCTACGATCTCGAACCATTCTGGTTCGTGCACCTGTTGAAGATTCCGCTCCAAGACAATAGCGAATCTCTTATACTTAGCTTCATATTAGAGTAAGAGGACTGGACTAGCTATCGTAGGTGGACCAGGATTCTCGGACTTCTAACCACCATTTCAATCACACTTTCCATTTTACGTTCAACGGCTCAAGCGTCTCAAGCCTCGCTCCGGTTCTCTGCTAGAACCATCGCCTTCGGTCCTCTCCGTCTACACCTCCACGACTCCTCGGGCTCCCGCTGTGGATCTTCGCCCAAGTCGCTACTCTTCCTCTGCAGTGCTGTCCAGCATTACATTAGTTGAGAAGCATTTGAGCGTTGTATATCACTTAAGCTTACCTGTTTGACGGTGTAAAGTTTGTCATTCAGCTTTTTGCTGATTGTCGACGTGCTGAGCTCCACGCCGAAATCAAACAGCACCATGTCTTTCATGGCAGTGAGGGTGTACGTGCAGTTCTCGTCGAGGTACTTCTCGAGACCAGCCTCGATCTCGGGGGTACACTTGACGCAAGAGGTTCGCACTCCTCCGCTCGGCCGCAGTTCCACTCGTCCGGCATCAACGACTCGACGTGCTGTCGTCGAGGGGATACCGTTGTGTGAGGCCACAAGCATCCAGTTACCTCCAGATTGGTAGGCAGCAAGCACGCGAGATCTGGCAGACATCGTGTGGGGGTCCTTGGCATCTTGGGAAGGTGGGAGAAGACTAGGCTTGAGGGATTTCTTGAAAGGCAGAAAATTGCGAAGTGAGAGCAAGAAGATTTGCTGGGAGTGCACTGAAGAAGGTTTTCCCGCGCATGGCTAGCTAAGAAGCGCGCGGAGTGGCTTTGCGCGCGTGCCAAAGTCTTCGTTAACGTAAGCATGTCCGGTTTCGCACATATGCAGTCTCTGTAGTTCACCTTACACTACGCTTAAATCACTTTGGTCTCCAAGGGGAACGTTTACTCGACAGATTTGTGAAGTGCCAACACGCTAATGTCAAAGTTGATTTTTCTAATCGAAAAGTGTTGTTTACTTCACCACGTTAAAGTGGAGTGGCGCCATCTTGGCTTGGCAAAGGTGTAGATGTACTGGACTGCGACGGCGTGTGGAATGTTGCCAGAGTGACGAGACAGCCGTCCCCGGGTGAAGTACGGATCGCATATTGGTTGATTAGCATGATAATCATGTTGTCTTTTGTGCTGCAGGTTGAGGTTTTATTCGACGGGTGGTCAGCAACGTACAACGAAGTGGTTCCAGTTCACAGTGATCGCCTCGCGCCGTGTCACACGTTCACATGGGCGGTCAAAAGCTGGGTCAAGAGCAAAAAGTGGCCTGCTTGGCCATCTATTGTAAGTGCCTTCTTATTTGATATTGTTCCGATTGACGTGCTTGAACTTTGTGAATACAGTTAACGATCCGGACAATGGGAACGGAGGAAGGGATCGACAATCTTAAGAAGGAGCAGAAATTGCTGGTGGACTTCTTGGATGATCCGGTTTTTGCTAATCGAGGCAGGTTGTTATGATAATACAAAGATTTCTATAGTTTAATTATTTTATGTTGCTACGATAGATGCTGGACAGAGAAATCCCAGGTGTAACCGTACCAAATGAAGTTCGATACGAACAGGTCCAAGTCGAATGGAGAGGAGTTTGAGCAGGCGTTGGAATTTAGTCTTCTATCAAATGCCACTTCGAAAATGCCAAAGTTTTCACGAGGCACGCTCGTGGACACCACAATGAACGAGGTGAAATCAACGAGGCGAAGGATGGGGAATGGCTTGTGGTGCAAGAGTTTTGCAAATAATAAAGACCGTCACCAGAAACCCCACCAATACGCTTCCATTGAACACGATGTATTGAATGGTAGGAAAGAATCAGCCAGTGCCATGGAAGCAAGGCCAAAATTTGAAACGCGGACGATCAAGTCGTTACTGGCAAAGCGAGCTGCAAAGTGATCGCACCAGATTGGTACAAAGCTCCAGAAAAACTCTGCAGAGGAATACCGTGCAGTTGCAAGCGATTTGCCATCTAGTGACGTTGGAGATAGAGAGAACTCCAGTACTAGCGACGATGAACAAATCGTAACTCCGAATAAGCCAGACGCCGATAGCACCACGGGTATGTAAACGCTGCACAAATTGTTGGTTGTAGATATGTCCCAGTGATCGTCGTTTTGTGCTGCTGTACGCAGATCAAACTAAAAAGATGTACAAGGAAAACAAGGCAACCATCGGCGAATACCTCAGAATGAGTTCAAATTCAACAGCTGTGAAAAATGATGCCACGCTATGCCATAACGGACACATTCAAACTCTCAGCCAAGAATCCGCTTCGGCAACTTCAAGCAAGTCAAAAACAACGATAAAGGTGACCAAGAGTGCGAAGGTGGCGGTAGAGCAAGAATCCGCACAAGATGCACTCTTCCAAATAAACTAGCAAATCGTCTGAGAAATCGCTGCGGGAGCTGAAGATTCAGAGGGCAAAGGCTTTTAGCTGAGACCGCCGGTTCGTACGATCGAATCCGCATTGGTTTGGCGAGTGCTAACTGTCGCTGAGGTCGCATTTTGATGGTGAAGAGAAGCTCCCAACACGAAAAGCAGCCGCGAAACAAGTGCGATGCCAGGAGAATGCTGACAAACGTACGTGATAACCAAGTATCGATGACTTCTTCTAACGTGTCGTTTTTGCAGGAAATTCACAAAAGCAATTTGAGTTGAAGAAGAAGGTCGAAGAATTGCCTGTCAGCGATGACGAGGAGAAGACGTCTCCGAATCCACCACCGCAGTTGGCCAATGATAACGATGTCCAGGAGCAACATTCGGGTTGTCCAACCATGTGAAAGTGATATGTGTTGCTATAATAATAAAAATGAATTCATGAAGAACGTGTGAAAATCTCTGATGGCTACATTTTCCAAACTGTCACGTTTTCAACACAAACTTCAGTCCTTGATTTGAAGGCAGATATCGGCGCCGCTGGCTCATGGCGCGCACCATCCTGACCCACAGGCGCCACAAGCATCGGAGCAGTCGTGGCACGTCTCCACGTCCGACGGTGGAGCTCAAGAAAGGCGACTGGATTGGTACAAACCTCGGTTCCTGCAGCCCCAGTCTGCTGTTCTTTTTCTCTAAACTTTATAAGTGTTTATTTTGTGTCTTAGATGTGATGGACACGTACGGAATGTGGAACGTGGCTCGCGTGTTGGGCGTCCCGTCCCCTGGAGAGGTCTGTGGGGTCAATGTACAAATAGTAGCATCTTGCTGATGCCCGGTTGTTGCTGCAGGTGGAGATCACATACGATGGCTGGGAAGATACTTATGACGAGATAGTGCGAGTGGACTCGCACCGGGTGGCACCATACCACACGTTTACCTGGGCTGTCAAGTGCTGGGTCAAATATCTGAACTGGCCCATGTGGCCGGCAGTGGTTAGTAGACTTATACATTAAATTTATTGTTATGAATCGATGTTCTAATGAAGTTGTGCTGTAGATCACTATTCGAACCCCTGGAACAGAAGAAGGGATAGTCAACCTCATGGAGGAGAAAAGAGTGCACGTTGACTTCTTTGATAATTCAGATTTTGATCATCGAGACAGGTACATTTCTTTTGGATATGCGTGTGATCGAGTTGAGACTGACGAGTGTTGATGCGCCAGGTGCTGGCAAGTGAAGCAAAAGAATCGTCTTCGTACTTTTGATGATAATTACGATAAGATTCGAGCCGCGACAAATGGCGCGCAGTTTGAGCGCTCGCTGGGCTTGGCGTTGCAGTCGGATGCAACGACTGTAATGCCAGTATTCGTGAAGGGGTCACTTCCTTCTCAATATGAGGAGGCCACAACGATGTCGGTCGATGAGAAGAGGAGGGTGATGGGGGAGGAACTTTGGCATAAGAATTTTCTTAACAACCGGGAGCGGCATTATCGGACGCACATCTACGAGAAAATCGACGGGGTCATCGTGAAGTTCAAGCAGGATGAAAATTATAGCGACACAACTATCGGTGAATCCAAATCGATCAAGAACCTCACGCCGGAAAGGGGGCCGAGAATGAGAACGTCAAAGTCAAAAAACAAGCGACTGCATTCTGCAAAGCAGGTGAACGAGGTTGTGAAAGCCGAGGAAAGCGCGGACGTAGAGGTCGAGGTGCCATTCGTGTTATCTGAGATACATAGCAGCGATGAAAGTTCGGATGATCAAGTAGTTCAAGGCGCGAATAAAAACGCCGGCGTTTGAGAACACGAAGGCGTCTGAGAACAGCAGATACTACCCCAAGCAAGAGGAAAACAATCACAAAACAGCAGCGAGTTAAAGGTGCGTTTACCAAACACTCAACACCGTTTTGTGTCAAATCTAACACGGAAATATTGTCTAACACCGGTCCAGGCCCAGTTAAAATGGCTGCTAGAAGAAGCTCTCCGCCTGTGAGAGGGTATCTGAACCTAAACGATATCTCAACCGGAGACCATTCTTCAAATGATGGTCGTGAGCCCGAGCAAGTCGAAGCGAAACCGATGGAGCCCACTGCTACCGCGAAACAAGCCTCCAAAGTTGAAGAAGCTCTTGCAATATTAAAGGCGGCCAATGTTCTTGGTGCTGGCTCATTGCTTGAAGCACAATTAGTCAAAGCGGCTGCAGAACTGGAAGAGGCGAGGAAAAAGGCAATTGAGGCGGAGGCAGTAGCTGAAGCTGCACAGAAGCAAGTGGCGATGGTGTGTGGCCAACTAGTTATGGGTGCGTGTGTTTTACTGCTCTCGTTTGGATCTCAAAAACCCTAATGTATCATGTGTATTGCAGCGCAGGAAAAGCCCAAAGTAATTTCTCCTGGTCCGGATGAGGTAGAGTCACGTCGATCGCGCGAGGCGAGTGCTGAGCGTCTGGACTATGTGTCCGAGAGAAAAGAGAGTCCGCCGTCCTCGAACGTGGTTCATCAAAGTAAGAAAATTAACTGCATTTTCTGGGTTTGTTGCTCTCTAACAATACTATATTCGTCCTGAAGAAGAAAACGTGAATACCAGGATGGATGTGGGTTTGGAAGATGCTGACAGCATCCTGGAGTTAAACGCAGACAGCAAAGAGCCATGCTCCGACAGTGAGGAGTCGAAAGGTGCATCCCCGCCTCAGGAAAAGAACAGCCCCGTGCTTCCTAACGATAGTGACGAAGAAAGTAAGCATCCTGACAGAGTGGAAGCACGGGACATCATTAACCCTATTGCTAACAGTGAAGATGTGGAGCTGACGCACCCTGATCCACTCCCAGAAGAGCCAACGTCGAGTGGCGAAGCTGGACAAGCAAGATGTTATGATCCACGCGAACGTGCGTTCATGATGCGAGCCGACAAAGACGGTAAGCCATTGTTGCTTAGATCTACTAGTAGTTGTTGCATTATCTTAACTGACTTCGACATGGTCGAATGTTTCACAGTTGCAGTCCAGGCTAAAGGTTCAACCAGTAAAGTGAGGGATTTGAAGAAGACGTCAATTAGTGTTCCGAGGAAGTTTGCCAAGACATCGACTGGGGCATCACATAAGTTTCCTGTCCCGAATAACTCTGTGAAGCGCCGTTTTCAGGTGCCCGAGTTGGGGTCGTCGGTTACGGGGCTTCTCCCTGTGTGCCTCTTGCAGCTCCATCTCCACGCGTGTTTAGCTCAAGTCGACAGTTTTGCATGGACTCTTGGTTCAAAAGCAAGCTAATGGATGAGTTTCTGAACACGAACGCGACTGGCTAATCGGCGGCGTGACGTCCAGCAGAGCGGAAGCATGGACTCTGCAGTGTCCTGTGACTTCAGTTTTAGTTGAAGAATTAGTCGTAAAATTATCCAGAAATATCGACCCAAAACATCGAATCGTGATGGCGCGCACCATGCAGACCCAGAGGCGGTCGGAGCTCCGCAGGTCGTCGCGCCCGACGGTGGAGCTCGCACGAGGCGACTGGATCGGTACAGACCCATCCATTGGTGCTAACAAATCATGGCCCAGCTGATCGTGTGGCTCTAGACGTGATGGACACCTACGGCACTTGGAACGTGGCCCGCGTGCTGAGTGTTCCGTCGCCTGGACAGGTATTATTCAATGCTCTTTATAACTAAGGAGCCATTCTGACGGCTGCTCTGTCGCCGCAGGCTGAGATCACGTACGACGGCTGGCCCAGAGAGTTCGACGAAGTAGTTCGCGTGGATTCGCCCCGAGTGGCGCCTTATCACACGTTCACGTCGGCCGTCAAGTGCTGGGTCAAGTATCTCAATTGGCCTATGTGGCCGGCAGTGGTGAGCAGAACGATTTAACTATGTGTAGATTTTTAGCTGATGCCGTGGTAGATCACCATTAGAACGCCTGGAACGGAGGAGGGGATTGTCAATCTCATGAAGGAGAAGAGAGTTCACGTTGATTTCTTCGACCACCAAGATTTTGAGCATCGAGACAGGTTTCGTGTTGAGCAAGGAGAGGATACTGTGATTTACAGTATCTCATTGTGGTGATGCAACAGGTGCTGGCAGGCGAGGCAACGAGGTCGGTTGCAGGCCTTTGATGAAAACTACGACGAGGCTAGGGCCGGGACGAATGGGTTTTTATTCGAGCAGTCGCTACGCCGTGCTCTGCTTTCGGATGCATCGGCAGAGATGCCCGTGTTTATCAAAGGGATGTTGCCTGCTGGGTATGCCAAGACCACAACCATGTCAGCGGACAAGAAAAGGCGTGAGATGGGGGACGAGCGTTGGCATGAGAACTTTTAACAAGCAGACAGAGGCACTACCAGACGCACGTCTACAAGGACATTGGCGGCATCTCTGTGAAACATGAGAAAGAAGACAATCATGACACGATTACTGGGGAATTCGAGCCTGGCGACAACACAAAGCCAGAAGAGTTTGTGGTGCCTGGAGGTCTGGAAGTGCCGAGAGCGAAAAAAGAGGCTGAAACCTGTAAAAGCGAAGTGGAAAACCGTAAACGTGAAGAAGAAACCCGTGAAAATTGAGACCTCACCAGACATATCGGCAGCAAGCGCTGAGGAAGCAGCCATCGATTTGGAGGATGACAATGACAGCGTTGTCTCGTTGAGCATGGAACGCGGGAAAGAAAGCTCCAAAGGTAAGAGGTCGAAGAATGCCTTGGCATTACTTAAAGATACCTCCAGCGTCGCCGTGGAGATCGGAAAAGCAAATAAGCACGCGACAATCGTCGAACAGGATATCAACACCGCTTGTCAAAGGGCCTTGGTGGAGTTAATGCAACCTGAAGTGATTGCAAATAGCGAAGACACCAACGAGCGCCAATCTCGTAAACTACGTCAACGCGCTTTCGTCATGCGAGCAGATAAAGGCGGTAAGTATTTTATTGATTAACTCTTGGTGCTTCTAGCGTTGTGGAACTGACATGACTGTTATTCTATTTGCAGTTGTTGGGATCAAAGCGACAGATTCTACCACGAAAAAGGCAAAGTTCTCGAAGCGTACGCTGATCAGTATCCCTCGGAAGTTCCCCAACGGGGTATCGCGAAAGCTTCCAAACTTTAAAGACGCCGACGAAAAGCTGTCACCGCCATCGAACGTGTTCAGCTCAAGTCACAACTTTTCGATCGACTCCTGGTTCAAAAGTAAATTTGCTACCGTCACTTCATAAAGAACGCTCTAGTGTTTTTACGGGATTCATGTACAGTATGGAGACGAGAGGGTTACCATCGCAGACACCTCTCGTCCTAGGGTGATATGCACAGGTAGCGGTGCAACTCAAGCAACAAATTATCATAATTTCGACCATCAAAAAGGACATTTTTATGGCTACATTTTACATCACACAAGACTCGTTCCAAAACTTCAAGATTCGACCTTTCTTAGCTGTTCCCATGAGCTCCAAGCGTTCCAAGCACAAGCCCAAGGGCTCCGGCAAGTCCCCTCACCACTCCATCACGCTCACCAAGGGCGACTGGCTGGGTGCGCGGGTTATCTGAGCCACAACCGCGTCCCTGTCCACTCATTTTGCTGTCCTGGGTTTTGTGTGTAGACGTTATGGACTGCGACGGCATTTGGACCGTCGCCAGAGTGCTCAGCGTGCCGTCAGCAGAAGAGGTCGAGTCTGTTATCATAATTTACCACAAAGAACTGCACCTAACGTCTCGGTTACTGCAGGTGGAGGTCACATACGACGGCTGGCCCGCCGAGTACAATGAAGTGGTGCGCGTGGACTCGGAGCGAGTGGCTCCGTACCACACGTTCACATGGGCGGTGCGATGCTGGGTCAAGTACCTGAACTGGCCCATGTGGCCGTCTGTGGTGAGTTGTAGAGGAAGATTCTGTAGTAGTTGTGTTATTATTTGACATTTTTCATGACTGGTAGATTACCATTCGGACACCAGGGACACGAGAGGGGATTACCAACTTGGCTCTGGAAAACCAACTCTTTGTGGACTTTTAGACGATTCAAACTTCGGCAGACGAGATAGGTGTGTGCTGGTACATTGCTGGTGCTAGTGAAGAGATAAAAACTGTTTCCTTGTAGGTGCTGGCAGCCCAAGCGTCAAATTCGGGAATGGGGTGACAATTATGAGAACAAACGGATGCGGACTTGTGGAGGGCAATTTGAGCGAGCGTTGCTGTACGCTATGCAGTCCGATGCGACGACCATCCTGCCGACGTTCACTCGAGGAACGCTTCCTGACCAGTACAAAAACTCCACCACAGAATCGGTTCACGAAACGCGGCGATCCATGGGAAATGGCCTCTGGTTCAGGAGTTTCGCGGATAACAAAGATCGTCACTATAAAACACACAAGTACGAGACCGTCGGGAATATCAAGATGAATGTGGTGGACACAACAGACGACGTGGCGCATTACGTGGCAAAAATGGATTTGCGCAATTCACGTAAAAGAAAAAGCATCCTAAGCGAACACACCGCTCGATGAAAGTCGATGATGATTCACCGTTGAAGGCGGAGGAACCGTATGTGCTTGAGATCAGTAGCAGTGACGATAGTTACAGCGAATCCGACCAAGCGGCTCGCTTCAAGCGAAGACGTTTAAACACGAACGCTAGATCCCCAGTGTCGCGCAAAAAGAAACAAGATATAGCAACGACAGCAAACATTGCAGGGACCTTAGCAAGACATGTCACTGTCATCATGGACCAGATTATTGTGGATGACGACGAAGACGACGGTGATAGTGAAAGCAGCAGAGGCTCACGGCGAAAAACTCGAAAAAGAAGCCTGGGCCCTCCACTAAAAAGCGCGTTGCAGCTGACGATTTGGAGAATACTGAAGAATGGAGTGAGGAACGTGTTGAAAGCGTTTCAGAATCGTCTGGTTCAAGATCTACGTCTTGTTCCCCACAGCTGACGCCTAAAGCTGACAGAAGTTCGAGTTCAAAGCGAGTGCGCCGTACCAAAGTAAAGGGGGCAGGGTTTTGCACAGCCAGGCGTGGACGAGTCTGTTCAAGGAGAACGAGCGAAATGACTACAACACTGAAAAAACAGGTATCTCGTGTGTGCTGCAGATGACTGTTTATTGTTGTGATAACTTTCGTGTTTTTATTAAAGATGGAGCTTTGTCCGACAGCAAGGTCATGAAAATGACAATGATAATGTCTTGTCCGATAGTTTCGATCCAGAAACCACATCCGAAGACAAAACTGCAAGCTCTTTGGATTCGTGGATGGATAACATACAGGCCAGACCTGGGTCTACCACTCGTTCTGAAATAAAACACAAAGCGACATCGAAAGGTGAAATCGACCAAACCCAAGAAGACCAAAGGTACCGACATGAGCAAAAAGCGAAAGTACGGGCAGTTGATTAATCTGATTGTATCTTATGGCGTAGCTACGACCAAGATGGCGGCTAGGCGAAGTAATCCAGATATGCAAGAATATGTTCGCGCAAG